>PVNU02000283.1:0-17980 GCA_003013855.2 Liriodendron chinense | reverse complement strand
GTGGTGTTGGCCGGTGTGACCTTCCGGTGGAAGATACAGGCGATCGGAAAAGAATTCCGGTCACCGGGAAAGTTTTTCGGCTGTCGGAAAGGGATTCCGGCGAGGGTTTCCGGCGGCAAAATCCAAATACTCAGGGGATAATCTCTCTCTCTCTCTCTCTCTCTCTCTCTCTCTCTCGTAATCTGTACAAATGAATAGTGGGGGGTATTTATACCCGAGAATACCGAACAACAACCAATGAGGACCTGCCACGTATGACGCACCCCAAAAATACCTTGACGCACCCTTAAATGGACGCGTGGGGACTCTGACGCACCCCGCAATGAGATTTTGAGATATGCTGATTTTATGGATGCGTCGGACTATTTTTCGGGTGCGTTGAGGTACAATGCATCCAAAAAATGCCATGTTGGTCATTCGTGATTTTATGGGTGCGTCGGACAATTTTAGGGTGCGTTGGCGTACAATGCACCCCGAAATTGCTGTTACGTATTTTCTGAATTTACGGGCGCGTCGGAGGTAATTTTTGGATGCGTCAAGCTATTTTTCGGATGCGTCAGAGGTGAAATACATCCTAAGCCACTTGTTGAATTTTCATGAATTTAAGGGTGCGTCAAGCTGAATAATTGGGTGCGCTTGACGTACTCGTGTTTTGCAAATTTGGGTTTTGCAAAACGGAGGGCCTGTGGGGCCCGTTTCCCGGTGAATCGCCATGCACTGCTTATCATAATTCATGAAGGATGGCCCCGCTTGATTCTGGTCGGTTTCGATCACGGTGATCCGTGGGGTCCACCGAAAAAATGGCTAAGTACTGGATCCTTTGCAAAGCTGGGTATTTTGGGTGCGTCGGGTAGTGTTTTGTGGAATTTCCTCGAAGCACGTGCCCAGTCGATTTGTTTTAGAGGGTACTGACTTTTGGGACCCCAACAGATGCCCCTCCGGTGCGTTGCGATGAACTTACAGCCGTTCATCGCGACGCATCGGATTCCTGGGTCCGTACTATAAATAGGTAAGATAGCGTCATTTCACTTCATTCTGCGCTTTTCACTGTTCATTTGCTCTGCCGTCGACGCACCCAAATATTCGCCAACGCACCCATTTAATACCGCCAGCGCACCCAAAAAAGGTCTAGCGCACCCCTTTATTCCAACTACTTCTATTTTTTGGGTGCGTCAAGCGTGACGCACCCTGCTAAGGACTTGATGAAAATCTCATTTTAAGGGTGCGTTGGGTCTGACGCACCCAAATATTCAAACTTGGTGAAACTCTCGATTTAAGGGTGCGTTGCACTCAGCGCACCCAAGTATTCGAACATGGCTGAATTTTGAGACTTTTAAGGGTGCGTTGAGTTCAACGCACCCCTCGTCATAAGTTGGTAAACCCTTGAATCTTTTAGGGGTGCGTTGGGTCTGACGCACCCAAATACTTGTGACTTGGTGAAAATGATTAAATTCCGAGGTGCGTTGGGTGTGACGCACCTAAGTATTGAACTAAAGAGGGATCATAGCATTTTTAGGGTGCGTTGGGTCCGACGCACCCATATATTCACACAGACATTTTGTGCATTTCGGGGTGCGTTGGGCCTGACGCACCCAGTTTTCAATACTTGGAATTTTTTGCAAAACTTGGACTATTTTTAGGGGTGTGTTGGATCCAACGCACCCAATTTCCCGACTTTGGACTTTTTGCTCTTGAGGGCTCTTTTGCGTGTAAATTTGACCCAATACTGCGTATTATATTCATATTTTGGGTGGGCAAAGCTGTTCCTGTGGTGACAGGGATTATTTCTTTAAAGGATATGGGGCCCCGTACTTCTGTCATAAATTTTCATGTGCCTTCATTGTGATCCGAAAGCTGTGTCGGGTCTCATATACTTTAAATCCTGGACTATGCCTTACCAAAAATGACACTTTCTGGCAATTATCATGATTAATTTAGGTAGGGTTTAGAGGTACCTGCGCACGCCTCCCGTGACTTTGGTTCTGATGTAAATAATCTTCATATGCTTCTTCTCTTTACTCTTTTTTGTCGAATTGCCGGGGTTCTCAAATCGGGTTGTTAGTCTTGTTTCTTCCAGCAGACAATGGTTGCGACTCGTGCCTCCCAACGCGCAGCTCGCGACTGCTTGCGACGGCTTTTTGACTCCCTTGGTCATCTGGAAGCTTGGTCATCCCTCCATTCTCGATATGATGAGGTGTTCGAGGCTTTATCCAGGCTCGGTGCGGATTCTCGTTCCGTACTTCAGGCCATCCGGAATATTTCGCTTATGGCTTCCACTCTTGATGAACATAGGGAAGCCATCCTTGGTTTCATTGGTGACTCTTCGTTCCCGGAAGAACTGACACTTCTTGAGGCGGCGGAGCCTCCCTTGGCCGATTCTTTCTTGGCCTTATGGAGCCAGCTTAACTCTCTGAAGAAGGAGAAAAGGGCGAAGAAAACGATACTTGGCCTGGCTTGTCCCTCTGGCGGAGGCCGAATTTCCTGATCGTCGCGCCAGCATCTGGAGAAGGATCCGAGCAGTCTTGAATGAATATGACGATCTGGCGATTGATGTCTCCATAATGCGGAACTGGGCCAATGCTGAATACGTGCACTTCGACCTCGTACAGCAGTGCATCTCCCATCTGATGGACCTAACTTCTAAGGAAGCGCGGGTCCAAGCGAAGGTGGACGAATTGAAGGCTCGGCTTCTCCCTCTGCTGCAAGATTGAGACCTTTTTCTGTCCGCGAGAAGGGGATCTCGCAGTTTTGTGTTGTCTTACAACAAAGTTTAACTTTAACATTTGAACAATTGACATGACAGTCCGAACAGTTTGGGCTTATTTCAGTTAATGGATGATGCTTGTGTTGTTTTTCTTTCTCTTATCCGTCCTTGTTTGTATGTGATGACGATGTCGTGGCTATGAATGCTGTCATGCTATTTCCTTCTTTGCTAGTTTGAACACATTTTACTATGACCTTGATTCGCTTATCGGTGCTCATGCCGTCTTTGCACACTACTTTGCATCCTCTTGAACTTTTTCGGGCATATCTTCTTGCTTTGAGTTATATCTAAGTTTTTCGTATGCTGTTTGCAGACTGTGATGGCTAGCGACCCTTCTAAGGCTGGTCCTTCAGGTCCTCCATTAACCCCTTCAAAGCGCAAGCGAGCGGTTTCGAGGGACGTTGTTCGCCCGTCTGACCAGAATCCCCAATGGTTTCTCCCCCCGGATACTTTCAATTTTTATGAACGTATATTGACGTTACCTAAAGACATGCAGAAGAAAATTCTGTGTGACCGGATTGTACCACCTCCCCCAGACAGGGGTACACAGGAGCAATGGGACTCCTGGTTTGCTCCGTTGCGGGGTTTCCGAAGCGATGGGACGACAGGTTCCGAAGAAGGGGAGGCGAGCCCGTTGGCCCCCGCCCAATCTGCCAGACGCGGTCGCCCGAAGAGGGCTGGCAAGGGCGCGAAACAAGTATATTTGGAGAAACAGGCCAGGTCCAAATCTGACAAGATGAAGATCATTTGGTCGACCGTAAAGTTAGTCACTTCTCCCCTCGCCATCCGGAATCCTTATACACGAGGGTATATTAGATCCACCAGAAGCTTCCAGCGTCATCGCTCTCTCCCCAGTATCGAGCCCGCAGACGTGTGCCGTGCAAACTCATTTTTCAGTGCGGGGACGTGGACATCTATTCCGGGGCCTTTTCTCAACTGTTCCCTGTCTGAGAATGGCAGGCGTCAAGCTGTTTTGGACCCGAAGCTCATGATATTTCTAGAGCCGAATCAGAACCCACATCGGCCTTTCCCAACACATTATTTTGAGACTCTCCGGCAAAGATTCCATCATCTGGGCGACACAGAGATTTGGCTGTCAGGCGCCTTCCGGACCCGCGGTCACTTGATTGCTCATCCCGGGTATGAGGCATGGGCGAATCGGATATTGGAGCTCCATAAAGAGACCTTAAAAGCGGTGGGCCTTTTCAAGGCTATTGCGGCCACCTCGAGCTACTTCTGCCGCGAGCCATGGGTTTACAAAGGGTTCTTGAACCACTGGTGCTCTATCACCAACACATTTCATCTGCCATATGGAGAAATGAGCATCTCGCTGTGGGACCTGAACCGCATCACTGGTCTCCCGATCTGCGGGAGGATATATGATGAATGGGTTCCTAGTGACGAGGAACTGTCTCGGAAGAAGAAGGGGGTGAGCGAAGGCTTCTTCTCCCCGGCTTGCTATGAATTATTCGCGGAGCTCCCGTAATTTTGGGCTTTCAAAGATAAACTCCCTTTCGAAGACTGGCTGGTCTATTTCAGCCATGGCTTAGAGTAAGCATTCTGATTGTGAGTCGTATGTCATTGTTGCGTCTTTTTTTTTTCTACCATTAATACTTTATCTCCTTCATTTCAGTCTAGATTATGCGGCTTATAACGAAGACCGCGACGACAAGGCATTTTTGGAGGATCGAATGAGAGAGAATTTCCCCCGTCCGAACAAACTATCCCCGACCTGTGAACTCGCCGGCTTCCTGGCCTACTGGTTGAGCTGCGTGGTCCTGCCGAGCTCAAAGCAGGCCGACAGTGTGAGGGTGTCCTGTTTCGCAGTCGCAGGGGCTTTGGCGAATGGCCACCGTTATGCAATAGCTCCCGCTGTATTATGTTCTCTTTACCGGGCTTTCGGTTATGTTATCAGCAATAAAGATCGCGCGGCCTTCGGCATGAACTCGGCTTACTGTGGGTGGCACTTCTTATCTGGATGGCTTGGAGTGTATTTTCCTTGGGTGTACGGTATCGAGTCTGGTGATTATATCCAGCGAGGGGTGGTCCCATTATACTTCTTTCAAAAACGGAGGATGGTAGGGCAAAATCTGAACACCGTCCGGGAGCGGATTGCTAAATACGACGATGTCCACTTCTTCCACTTCTCAGGCACTCGGAGCAAAGACTCTATATTGTGCGCGGATGATGAGAGCCTAGACCATAACGAACGCTCGTTCCTCATAGCCATCCGCCCGTCCTCACTTCCTCTCCGTGAGGGACTAGAATTCTGGAGAGAGCCGTACTACCCCAACCGTTTTGCTCGTCAATTTGGCTATGATCAAGGAGTACCTGCCACATTGGAGCCGGTGACTCGGGAGCAGCGAGCATATGGCATCGGGCCTATCCACTGGAAATGGATGTGGCGGCAGCTTCTGCTGACTGGGACTGGTTGTTCTTTTGCTATTCCTGGGACGGGGAGTATCACTGGCGCCTCTTTCGGGTGGATGAGATGGTGGGCTCATCAGTACACGTTGATCCGGAACGTTCATCTCGTTACTGATCCCGTGTTTGTTACGCCTCCGATTGTTAGCCCAGCTCCTGCCGATGGATTGGGGTACGTGGCGGAGCATCTTCACCAGCCTGCTGTACCGGGTACTCTGAGACTGATGACTTCGCTGAATGTAGTAATTGATCATGAGAAGCCCGAGCACACCTTGGAAGGTTGGGTTGCTTATGGGGAAAGGAATATCGTGCAGGCGGGCCCCGAGTTCCCGTCTCTCGGGCCTATCGATGAGGTACATCAAGAAGGTGATACTCCCAGGGATGATGATTGTAACGACCCTAAAATTTCGGTAGGAAAAATTTTCTTTTAGGAGCAAAAATGGGTTTAGCTAAATAAATTTAAGATGATAAAGAAAAGAAAAGCATGGACTGATTGGTTAAAGCCCTCTTAAGCGAGAGGGAAGACCAGGTATCGAGTCCTATCACTAACAAGAATTTAATTTTCTTTTTTTGCTTTAAATACGAATTTTGAAATTCAAAATTAATCTTATCTTATCTCAACCAACCCATCTTATCCGCAACAAATCTCCAACGAACGTCTCTTTAAAAAGAGAAAGAACGAGATGGTTTTCATCCATCGTAAAAGAAAGGAAAGGAAAGGAGAGAAGGAAGGAGGAATAGAGGGATCTTGCGGCTAGATCAAGTAGGTGTTCTTTTTATTTTATTTAAGTAGGCCAGATCCAGCCAATGAACGGGTCGGATCGTCCGTCCGTTCATTGTACTGATCTAGGGACCTTATCTTTATCTTAACCCTTGAATATATGATCACGATTGATGGGGACCATTTGGGTGGGCCAGGAATCGATCTGGATGGGTCATAATGACCATATGGCCAAAATGTACATGGGCCTCAAAATTCAGATCGAATGGACCTTCAGATGGGCCACATCAATTGAATGAATGATAGCCTTTAAAATTTGTTTTGTTATTGTTTTATTTAATTAGTAAATTAATTCTGATAAATTATATTATTCCAAAACATTATTGGGCCACAATGAGGTGGCCGACCCAATGGTCGGACCAGATCTCTCGTAGACCCCACATACACTTTTTAATCGTTATAATAATAATAATAATAATAATAAAAAAAAAAAAAAAAAAAAAAAGAAAAAGGAAAAGTGGCTGGACGTCCAGCGTCTCTGACGCTGGAACGTCCAGCGTTGGACTTTTGATAGGGTGACTTGGGGGCCCCACTCATGGGACCCACCTTGATGTATTTTGTACATCCACTCCGCCCATTTATTTCCCTATTTCATTTTAGGATGGGGGTTCGAATTTGGACCAAAACTGAGGTCCGAATGGGCCACACCATCTGAAACAAACTAATGGTGAAAACTTATAAAATAAAAATAAAATTTAAAAAGGTAGAAATTCTGGGCGTGGACAGCGGTCCACTCATGGACCCCACTGAGATGAAATCAGTAGATCCAAGCCGACCATATGTTTTAGTATAATGTTTTACAGCTTGGGTCCAAAAATCAGATAAATCCGAATCTCAGGTGGCCCACACCACTTAAAATATTAATGATAACAACACACATGGTTGAGGCAGTCCGATTTTGGATTGCTGTCCACTTTTGGGACCCATTTGATGACATTTTAAGAAATCTAATCCGTCCAATATCTTAATAAATAAGTTTTCTAGTTAAGGACCAAAAATGGCCCGTACAGGATATTCCAGTGGGCCATACCAAGATAAACAGTGGGGACAACACCTGTCCACTGGTTAGGAGCTTGTGGGCCCCACTGTGTAGTTTTTGAAAAATCCGATCCACCCAATCTCTGGAGTAATGAATTATTAGTCTTGTGACAAAAAATCAGCCCAATCAGAGTTCCAGGTGGGCCATGCCAAGTGAAATAGTGGGGAGGCACGGTATGGATTATCATAAATGGACCATTTTAGGATATCCTACGACAAAATCCTTGCAAAATATAATCAATCATATTTGGTAGTGTACCATTGGGGAACTTGTGACCAAGTATAGGATGACCACCAGTCAAGTGGGCCGTACCATCAGAAAAATTGTAAAAGGGGCCATTCCTTTTGGAAACGTGGGTCACAATAATCAAATCTGGACCGTCCATTAAGGAACCAAAACTCAATAAAGTATAATCCAAATTGAAAATAAGTATATTAAGGTTAGATTGGTGGTTTATAAATATAAATTACATTTATTGTAGATTCAGGACCGATTCTGCTCAGGACGTGACACAATTAACAAAGTAATCGCCACTATCAACAGGTGAGTACATCCCAACACGTTTCCTAGTCATTTTAATTAAGTAAGTTGTGTGATGGATGCAATATGTGATATTGATTAATTTGTGCTTGTTTAAATATTATTTAAATAATTTCTATTTATAAATGTCATGAAAGATTGCCTCTCAAAATGAGAGATGAAATGTACGGACGTAAATTATTGCATGCATTATGAATTATTGTGCCTGGAGTTCGACTCTGGAAGACCGGTAGGTACTTAAGTACCCGGTTACCCAGGGACCATCCTGGAAGCCCACTAATATGTGGAAGTCCGCCCTACAAGGAAGGGGGAGCCGATTGATGGGATCCAATCGAAGCAAGTGGAAGATTGAATATATGCCCACTTGATGCATCATTTCATTCATTATTGCATTAATTATATGTTACCTATATTTGATGGCATGTGTTTATCCTGTTTAATTGAAATGCATGTGAACCGTATTGGGTTACTCACTGGGCTTTCCAGCTGACGTTGTGGATTAAAAATATACAGATGATGTAGACGTTGAACCTTCAGAGAATGCCCCTGATAATGAGATGGGACCACTAGAGGAACCGCAGGACTATTGGCCTAATTTAACCGAGGAAGAAGTGGCGGCCCTGAACCAAGACGTTTAGACTAGTTTCTTTTATTTTATTATTTTCAATAATTAGTAGACATTTAATAAAGTCCCAAATGGGTGGACTTAGTTTATAGTTGAATACTTCATGAATAAATGAGAACTTAGTATTTCATCATTTTATGCCTCTTAAAGTTGTTTAACGTTATAAATGCACTTAGTGCACCAGTTATACCCCGTAAACTGGGCCGGAGGGTGCACACTCTGAGTCCGGATTTCGGGGCGTGACAGAATGGTATCAGAGAGAGGCTTTTCTTAAAAACCTAGTTGACCTGTAGGTTATGACCCCACTTTTCTACATAAATGGTAGACCCCTGAAAATTAGAAAACAAACTTAGGACATTCCCTAAATGATCGGGGTAAATATAGAGAACTTAGAAATCAAAATTAGGGATAAAAAAAAATAAATAAATAAATAAATAAATAAAAATGAAAAGTACTGCTCATCTGAAGTCCAATATAGACTCAAAGTGCTTATTGTTATTGATAATGGAATTATAGATCATTTTATAGCAATTAGGTATTGTTAGATGATTTTATAACACACAAAACCTGCTGGACAGCAATGTCCATCAGAATGATTGATTTTTGTAAAATTCATATCTATTAATATACAGCTCCGATCAGTGTGATTTAAAGGCCTGATCGTAGCTGGGTAAGTTTAGTTTAATATAAAATTTGTAAAAAAATATAAACCCCTTAGTGGCTCATGGGGACTAAATTTCGTTATTCCTCTTAGGTGATTATGGCTCCTAGGAAATCAAAAAGCCTTCGTGATATAGGACCATCAACAAGTGTAACTGTGGCCCAAGGACCAGTAGTGAATCCTACAGTGGTGGTAGAAGAAGAGGCGTCAAATAGAGAACAAGATGAAAATTATATGGAGGAAGAAGAAAACTTTGAGGAACAACAGAATCTTACACCACCTCTACCGGCAGCAAATCAAAATGAAGCGGGGCCCAGTACTCGGTTACCATTGTCTCCTAGGACAACGCAGGCGAATCCTACGGGACCTAACATTCAACCCTTGGATGCAGCATTCGGATTACTTCACCAAATGGCGGCAATGATGAAACAACAACAGGAACAGTTTGCTGCACAATGGGCTGACATGACTCAAGCACCACGTGGAAATCGACAGACAATGCCAATAAGATCGGAACAACCACGAGAGGTGGACTTGCTGGAGAAGTTCACCAAACTCAGGCCTCCGGTGTTTCAGGGCGCCACAAATCTAACTATAGCGGAGGATTGGTTGGTCCAAGTAGAGAAGGTATTAGAAGCAATGAACTGCCCTGATAATCAAAAGGTTCGATTGGCCTCATTCATCCTCCAAGGCGAAGCAGATGTTTGGTGGCGTGCGGCAAAGCGGGTGGTGGAAGCTAATCATGAGTGGACATGGGCAGAGTTTGAGAAGAAATTTCGTGAGAAGTATTTTCCTCGGGCCTACAGAAATCAGAAAATGGCCGAGTTCACTAAGTTAGAACAAGGCTCAATGACTGTGGCTCAGTATGAGGCTAAGTTTGCAGAATTGTCCAGATATGTTCCGAAAATCTTGGAAGATGAAGAATATAAAATCTCTAAGTTTGATGAAGGACTTCGTCAGAATATTCGAACAAAATTCTGCACCGACACTATTAAAAGCTATGCTGAGATAGTGGACAAAGCGTTCAAGGCTGAAATGGATAATGAACGGTTCCAGAAATCTCGCACTCAAATAACTGGAAGTCAGTCTAGGTCTGCACCAAGTCAGCAGCAATCATTAGAGAAGAGGCAAAGGGTTAATGTACCAACTTTCGTGGCGAACAATCAAGACCAGTTCTTTGCTGGAAACTGTGCTCACTGCAATAAGTATGGACACAAAGCAATACACTGTCGGACTCGACTTCGCGACATGGGTTTACTACCTTCCTTACCTTCCCGTGCGCAGTTCCCTGCTACAACTCAACAGTCAGGCATGACATCTCAGGCATCGCGGTCAGCAAATCCCTATCCTCAATCTTCAAAGTTGTTACCTCCCAGGCCGCAACAGTTCCAACAAAATCGGCCCCAGCAGCCAGCTCGACCTACGACTTCTCAGAATCGAGGAGGACAACAATTTAAACAACAACCTATGCAAGGAAAAGTATATGCGATTGCACCAACTGCTGAGCCAGAGGTGGACAACAATGTGGTGGAAGGTATGGCAAATGTTCGTGATAAATCTGTTACTATTCTTTTCGACTCTGGTGCTAGCTTATCTTTCATATCAACTACTGTAGTGGAACACTTAGGCCTTAAACCAGAACACCTTAGAAAAACAATCTCAGTTGAGACACCTATAGGAAAGGCAGTAGTCTTGAAACAAGTGTGTAGAGCATGTCAACTCAATATTGGTGGTGTACTTATGCCAGCAGATTTGATTGTGATGGACATGCCAGGGTATGATGTAATCCTAGGTATGGACTGGCTTACCTCGAATCGAGCTAAAATAGATTGTCATGATAAGTCAGTTACTTTTTCTATTCCTGGCAAAGAACCATTCTAAATGCAGGTCATAGAGAAGGGTAAAGAATTTATACATATCATGGTGCTAAAGGAAGGTGAGTCACAAGAGCAGACCTTGGATCAAATTCCGGTGGCGAGTGAGTATCCCGAGGTTTTTCAGGACATTCCTGGATTACCACCTTGACGGGACGTCGATTTCGGTATCGATCTCTTACCAGGTACTGCACCAATCTCTATTCAGCCATACCGAATGTCGACAATGGAATTAAAGGAGTTGAAAGATCAGCTGGGTGAATTAACAAAACAAGGTTTCATAAGACCTAGCACATCCCCGTGGGGTGCGCCAGTAATTTTTGTAAAGAAGAAGGATGGTAGTATGCGATTATGTATTGACTACCGTCGGCTGAATGAGGTGACCATCAAGAACAAATATCCATTACCTCGTATCGACGATTTATTCGATCAGTTGAAGGGTGCTTGTTATTTCTCTAAAATCGATTTAAGATCGGGATATCATCAGCTACGAATTAAGGAAGCAGATATATACAAGACGGCGTTCCGAACACGATATGGGCATTATGAATTTTTGGTTATGCCTTTTGGGTTGACCAATGCCCCAGCCGTGTTTATGGATTTGATGAACAGAATATTCCAGCCATATCTAGATCAGTTCGTTATCGTATTTATCGATGATATATTAATTTACTCGAAGACTAGTAGAGAGCATGAGACGCATTTGAGGACAGCATTGCAAGTTCTGAAGGATAACCAACTGTATGCAAAATTTTCGAAGTGTGAATTCTGGGCAGAGAAAGTTCAATTCCTCGGCCATGTTATCTCCAGAGAAGGAGTAGCAGTGGACCCGGCAAAGATTGAAGCAGTAGTTAAATGGGAACAACCCACTAATGTGTCGGAAATACGAAGTTTCCTTGGTCTGGCTGGATATTACCGGAGATTCATTAAAGACTTCTCCAAAATTTCTGGCTCGTTAACCAGCTTGACTCGGAAGGGTGTACCTTTTATATGGACCGAAAGCTGTGAAGAAGCATTTCAGGAGTTGAAAAGACTTCTAACTACTGCCCCTGTTCTTACCCTTCCACAAGAGGGTGCGAAGTTTATACTCTATACCGATGCATCTATTCTAGGCCTAGGTTGCGTTTTAATGCAAGAAGGCAAGGTGATAGCATATGCGTCAAGGCAATTAAAGAATCATGAATGTAATTATCCTACACATGATTTGGAATTAGCCGCTATTGTATTCGCCTTAAAGATTTGGAGGCATTATTTGTATGGCGAGCGGTTTGATTTATTCACCGATCATAAAAGCCTACGATATTTGTTCTCTCAGAAGGAGCTAAATATGAGACAGCGAAGGTGGGTGGAATTTCTGAAAGATTACGATTTCGAATTATTATATCACCCTGGAAAAGGCAAATTTAGTAGCAGACGCTCTCAGCAGGAAGCAATATAAGCAGCAAATCATGGCAAATCTCATGGTTCACGAATGGAAAATGCTTGATGATGCAAAGGAATTCGATGTAGAATTATTATTCCGTGATCATGAGTGTGTTCGATTGGGAAATCTCAGGATAAGACCAACCTTAGCTGACAGGATCATAGAAGCCCAAGGAAGTAGTGAATGGTTACAACAAGTGATAGTTAAACATCAAGGGAAAGAAGCTTCTGAATGGAAGATATGGGAAGACAAAGGTATTCGGTATCGTAATCGACTATGCGTACCGAATGTACCTGAATTAAAAGAAGAAATTCTGAAGACAGCTCACCGAACAAAGTTCACGATTCACCCTGGGAGTACAAAGATGTACCAAAACGTGAAGCAGCTGTATTGGTGGCCAAATTTGAAGAAGGATATCGCAGAATACGTGTCACGGTGTTTTATCTGTCAGCAGGTGAAGGCTGATCATCAAAATCCGTCCGGACTTCTTCAGCCGTTGAAGATACCTGAATGGAAGTGGGATTGTATATCCATGGACTTTATAGTTGGGCTACCCGTGACTCAGAAGAAGCACGATTCGATTTGGGTGATTGTTGATCGATTAACGAAATCGGCTCATTTCATTCCCATTCGAATAAATTATTCGATGGATGTCTTAGCCAGACTATACATCAAAGAAGTCGTACGGTTGCATGGTGTACCAAGTTCCATTGTCTCAGATCGTGACCCTCGATTCACATCACGGTTCTGGACAAGTTTACAAGAAGCCATGGGTACGACTTTGGACTTTAGTACAGCTTATCATCCACAATCAAATGGGCAGACAGAAAGGGTGAACCAGATACTCGAAGACTTGTTACGTGCATGTGCTCTCGATTTCAAAGGCAGTTGGGACGATAATCTGCATTTTGCTGAGTTCGCCTACAACAACAGCTATCAAGCTAGTATTTGTATGGCACCGTACGAAGCATTGTATGGGCGACCTTGCCGAGCACCTAATTGCTGGACAGAAGTGGGTGAGAAGAGTTTGATCGGTCCCGACATTATTCAGGAAGCTTCAGTAAAGGTTGAACTCATTCGGAAGCGTCTATTAGCAGCTCAAAGCCGTCGAAAAGAGTTATGCAGACAACAGAAGACGAGACTTACATTTTCAGGAAGGAGATCATGTTTTTCTCAAAGTTTCACCAATGAAGGGATTAATGCGATTCGGAAAGAAAGGCAAACTAGCTCCCCATTTTATCGGTCCATTCCAGATTATAGAGCGAATAGGAGCTGCAGCGTACAAACTTGCGTTACCACCTCAACTTGCAAGTGTTCACAATGTATTCCATGTGTCTATGCTACGAAAGTATGAAAGAGATGCTTCGCATACTATGGATTGGCAAGACCTGGAACTTCAAGAAGACGTCTCTTATGTAGAAAAGCCGACTCGTATCTTGGACCGGAAGGAGCATGTACTACGAAACAAGACTGTGCTGTTAGTTAAAGTGCTGTGGAACCATCATGGAACAGAAGAAGCATCATGGGAGCAAGAGTCGGAAATTCGCGAAAAATATCCTCTGCTATTCGAATAAGAACCCAGGTAAATTTCGAGGACGAAATTTTTATTAGGGGGGTAGAATGTAACGACCCTAAAATTTCGGTAGGAAAAATTTTCTTTTAGGAGCAAAAATGGGTTTAGCTAAATAAATTTAAGATGATAAAGAAAAGAAAAGCATGGACTGATTGGTTAAAGCCCTCTTAAGCGAGAGGGAAGACCAGGTATCGAGTCCTATCACTAACAAGAATTTAATTTTCTTTTTTTGCTTTAAATACGAATTTTGAAATTCAAAATTAATCTTATCTTATCTCAACCAACCTATCTTATCCGCAACAAATCTCCAACGAACGTCTCTTTAAAAAGAGAAAGAACGAGATGGTTTTCATCCATCGTAAAAGAAAGGAAAGGAAAGGAGAGAAGGAAGGAGGAATAGAGGGATCTTGCGGCTAGATCAAGTAGGTGTTCTTTTTATTTTATTTAAGTAGGCCAGATCCAGCCAATGAACGGGTCGGATCGTCCGTCCGTTCATTGTACTGATCTAGGGACCTTATCTTTATCTTAACCCTTGAATATATGATCACGATTGATGGGGACCATTTGGGTGGGCCAGGAATCGATCTGGATGGGTCATAATGACCATATGGCCAAAATGTACATGGGCCTCAAAATTCAGATCGAATGGACCTTCAGATGGGCCACATCAATTGAATGAATGATAGCCTTTAAAATTTGTTTTGTTATTGTTTTATTTAATTAGTAAATTAATTCTGATAAATTATATTATTCCAAAACATTATTGGGCCACAATGAGGTGGCCGACCCAATGGTCGGACCAGATCTCTCGTAGACCCCACATACACTTTTTAATCGTTATAATAATAATAATAATAATAATAATAATAATAATAATAAAAAAAAAAAGAAAAAGAAAAAGAAAAAGGAAAAGTGGCTGGACGTCCAGCGTCTCTGACGCTGGAACGTCCAGCGTTGGACTTTTGATAGGGTGACTTGGGGGCCCCACTCATGGGACCCACCTTGATGTATTTTGTACATCCACTCCGCCCATTTATTTCCCTATTTCATTTTAGGATGGGGGTTCGAATTTGGACCAAAACTGAGGTCCGAATGGGCCACACCATCTGAAACAAACTAATGGTGAAAACTTATAAAATAAAAATAAAATTTAAAAAGGTAGAAATTCTGGGCGTGGACAGCGGTCCACTCATGGACCCCACTGAGATGAAATCAGTAGATCCAAGCCGACCATATGTTTTAGTATAATGTTTTACAGCTTGGGTCCAAAAATCAGATAAATCCGAATCTCAGGTGGCCCACACCACTTAAAATATTAATGATAACAACACACATGGTTGAGGCAGTCCGATTTTGGATTGCTGTCCACTTTTGGGACCCATTTGATGACATTTTAAGAAATCTAATCCGTCCAATATCTTAATAAATAAGTTTTCTAGTTAAGGACCAAAAATGGCCCGTACAGGATATTCCAGTGGGCCATACCAAGATAAACAGTGGGGACAACACCTGTCCACTGGTTAGGAGCTTGTGGGCCCCACTGTGTAGTTTTTGAAAAATCCGATCCACCCAATCTCTGGAGTAATGAATTATTAGTCTTGTGACAAAAAATCAGCCCAATCAGAGTTCCAGGTGGGCCATGCCAAGTGAAATAGTGGGGAGGCACGGTATGGATTATCATAAATGGACCATTTTAGGATATCCTACGACAAAATCCTTGCAAAATATAATCAATCATATTTGGTAGTGTACCATTGGGGAACTTGTGACCAAGTATAGGATGACCACCAGTCAAGTGGGCCGTACCATCAGAAAAATTGTAAAAGGGGCCATTCCTTTTGGAAACGTGGGTCACAATAATCAAATCTGGACCGTCCATTAAGGAACCAAAACTCAATAAAGTATAATCCAAATTGAAAATAAGTATATTAAGGTTAGATTGGTGGTTTATAAATATAAATTACATTTATTGTAGATTCAGGACCGATTCTGCTCAGGACGTGACACAATTAACAAAGTAATCGCCACTATCAACAGGTGAGTACATCCCAACACGTTTCCTAGTCATTTTAATTAAGTAAGTTGTGTGATGGATGCAATATGTGATATTGATTAATTTGTGCTTGTTTAAATATTATTTAAATAATTTCTATTTATAAATGTCATGAAAGATTGCCTCTCAAAATGAGAGATGAAATGTACGGACGTAAATTATTGCATGCATTATGAATTATTGTGCCTGGAGTTCGACTCTGGAAGACCGGTAGGTACTTAAGTACCCGGTTACCCAGGGACCATCCTGGAAGCCCACTAATATGTGGAAGTCCGCCCTACAAGGAAGGGGGAGCCGATTGATGGGATCCAATCGAAGCAAGTGGAAGATTGAATATATGCCCACTTGATGCATCATTTCATTCATTATTGCATTAATTATATGTTACCTATATTTGATGGCATGTGTTTATCCTGTTTAATTGAAATGCATGTGAACCGTATTGGGTTACTCACTGGGCTTTCCAGCTGACGTTGTGGATTAAAAATATACAGATGATGTAGACGTTGAACCTTCAGAGAATGCCCCTGATAATGAGATGGGACCACTAGAGGAACCGCAGGACTATTGGCCTAATTTAACCGAGGAAGAAGTGGCGGCCCTGAACCAAGACGTTTAGACTAGTTTCTTTTATTTTATTATTTTCAATAATTAGTAGACATTTAATAAAGTCCCAAATGGGTGGACTTAGTTTATAGTTGAATACTTCATGAATAAATGAGAACTTAGTATTTCATCATTTTATGCCTCTTAAAGTTGTTTAACGTTATAAATGCACTTAGTGCACCAGTTATACCCCGTAAACTGGGCCGGAGGGTGCACACTCTGAGTCCGGATTTCGGGGCGTGACAATGATGACCAAAATGATGGGGATGGTGATGATGATAATGACATTGAGGGTGGTGGTGATGGCGGTGCTGGTGGTGGTGATGACGACGGCGATGACGGCGGCGATGACGACGGCGATGACGGTGGCGATGATGAGACGCCACTTGAGCGAACTGGTCCTCGGGTGAAGACTGCTCATCGTATTGCGGTAGTCGATGGAGGGAAGAACATTGCCGAGATGCGCAAGAAGTACGATGAAGAGAGATTACAGAAACAACTTTCTGAGGCCGTTGGTAGTGCTCCGCTCGGTGACGCGGGTGTAGCCAGGGAAGAGGGTGAGTTGAGTCTTCAGGAGAATTTGAACGGCGATCGCTCTGCTGGAGGAGGTGATGGCGATGAACCGATATATGACCAGCCTATCCCTGAGGCGGATGTCGGAGCGATTTTCATGGACTTGGATGACGAGGTGCCCACTGATGCTGTTCTTATCTCCGATACCCCCATGGCTGAAACTGCAGATGACCAGGGTCCTGTTCATGAAACAACGATCACTGGCATTGTGGAAGTTGCACCTCCCCCGACCCTTTCCCGTGTTGAAGATATTGGGGTCGGGGCTGTTGATTTAGCTTCTCGGGGCGCTCCGATTTCTGTCACTGAATCGAGTGTATCTGAGCCTACCTTGGAAGCGTCTCCGACTGTTGAGCCTCCATCCGCTGCGCCTGCCGTGGAAGCTATTTCCCTCGTCGGACCGTCATTAGCTGAACCTATCGGGGAAGCTTCCCGTAGGGTTGAGGTTTCGAGTTTAGGAACAAGTGTATCGGAATGTGCCGCGCAGCCTCCTCCTACTGTTGTACCGTCATCAGCTGAACCCGTTGCGGAACCCCTTCCTATCACCATGCCAGCATCTGATACCAGCGTTCCTGAGGTCGTAGTGCTATCCTCTCCAGAGCTGCCTGAGCCGTTGTCCGAAGGGATCACTGAACCTGCCCCAGTATTGCCTACGCATGCTGTCTCGGATAATGCACCTGCCGTTGATGTTCTCGAAGCTACTGGTATATCACTTGTCTTTATTATTTCGGCTATCTTTCTCTTTTATTGAGGCCTCTTTATACTAACTTTACCATTTCTTTGATCAGTGGTCGCTCCTGTTCATGCTTTGGCCCCTGTTGCCTTGCCCGAGGCATTCGATTCCTCTCTCCGAGGGTTATCAAAGGTGAAGGCGGACCTTTTGAAGAGTCTTCTGACGAACATCACCGCCTCTCTGAAGAACATGGATGAGTGGTCCATCTTGGATGAAGGGCTGCAGGCACTTGAATGCAACGCTGCATGGCTCGGGATTGACGTCTCTTTGATGATCAACCATGTAGCCCTGTTCAGGGAGAGCATGGCACAACT
>PVNU02000282.1:0-113616 GCA_003013855.2 Liriodendron chinense | reverse complement strand
GGTGGTTTTAGGACTGGGTTGACTAGGTTCAGGCTTGAACTGGGCTATGGAATGGGGCTTACAAGGGTGAGTTTGGCTGAGTTTGGACTTGGGATTTGGGGGTATGGTCCTCCGTTCAACCAGCTATCTCTACCAACAGTGTAGCCGAAGGTGGGGTGTCTACACATACCCATGTAAGAGATTCAACCATCCTCCCATCACCTTGGTCATCTTAAAGAAGATCATATGTAAGGCGGTTGATCGATGGAGCTGAAGCATTGGCAAAGCAGCGGCAACACGATTGGGGGAGCACAAGGGGAGCTGATTCAAGCACGGGAGAGCGAGAAGAAGCAACCCAAAGCGGTGCTGAACAAGGGGCTCATTCGATAAGTAAGGTTGTCATTGTAGAGAGTCCTTTCACTCAATTTCTTGTGGGAGATGAGTGTAGAGTTTGTTTGACAAACTCGAACTAGGGTCGTTTGCCGATCCTTGCCTTATTAGTTGAGCCTAAAAACTCCAGGGATGTTGGCCGTTCCTTGGCCCGTTTGTCGGCCTAAAGACTAGGAGCTGTTTAGCGCTCCTTGGCTCGTTGCCGAGCCTAAACAAAGTCTCTCAGGGGGAGCTTTCGATATAAGAGTGAAAGTGTGTTGTCCTCGAGTAGGATTTGAGGCGACCTTGAGTAGGTCCCATAGGTTGGGAGGAACCTGTAAACTCTTCGGTTGGGTGGAGCCGATTTAAAACACATTGGTTGGGAGTAACCAGATTTAAACTCCCTAGTGAATACCGGTGTACTCAAAGGGGTTGAGTACTTGAACCGGGAGTGGAGTAGACAAGTAGTCGAACTACTATACATGCTTTTGTTTGTGATTGTATTTGAGCACATTTCTTATTATGCATTGTGTTTAATTGTTGAATTATGAATGCTTAATTAGAATGTATGATATACACTAAATAGGCACATCCACACACAGGATGTACTTTCACTTAGTTGTGTAGACCTGAGCTCATTGATCCATTCTCATAAGTTTACTTAGGTCGCATACATTAGGATTTTGATTTGCTTAATCATTTGAGTATCCATGCATGCTTAGACTATGTTGCTTATTGCTTAAACCATGTGCTAGTCTTGTGATTGGACCCACTTAGGCTTAGAAGCTGAAATGTTCTTGCTTGCTTAGTTTAATTTGTTAAAACTGTTAAGTAGGTGAAAAGAATTACAAAAGGTCTTAATCCCCCTATAGGACTTAGCCATAATACTAGTTGCTCCTCAAGCTTTCGCGCTAACACGCCTTGTATTCACAAAAGTCGTAATTTCAATATGTAATATGTAGGACTTTGAGCCTCACATGATTATATGTAATGTGTAGGACTTTGAGCCTCACATGCAACATTGTAGATTAAACCGGATTTTACAAAGACTTTTAGGGCATGTTTGATTTTCCATGATATAGGTAAATATCTGGTAAATAGGTAATTATTACTTTTTTACCTTGTTTGAAAATGGGTGAGTAATTCCACCTCGAATTTCGGTTCAAAAGTGTTAACTTAAATCCGTGGGCCCCACCGTAATGTATATGATATATCAACGCCGTTCATATGTTTTATTAGCACATATTGGGGCATGAGCCGAAAAATATGACAAATCTAACACTCAAATGGCCCCCATGAAAGGAAACAGTGACCTTAATTCGTCCACCGTTGAAAAGTTGTTTCTTTTATTAGGCTGGTATTGAGGTTTATTCATTATCTAACCGGTTCATAGGGTCACACGGACATGGATAAAGGGAAAACATAAATATCAACTTGATCCAAATCTTTTAGGGCCCCAAAAAGTTTTTAATGGTAGGCACTTGATTCCCACTATTTCCTATGCTGTGGTCCACTTGAGCTCTAGATCTGCTCATTTTTTTGCTCATGCCCTAAATTCAACTGGCATAACGAATGTGCGGTGTGGATAAGCCACATACATCATGATGGGCCTCACATTTATTGCACAAAATTTTCAATTTTAGTGTTAAGAAAAGTAATTATTACTGTCTTCATTGGAAAGATGCACTAATTGCCAGAGTAAATAATCATTACGCATTCGCAAGGTAGTACCGTTGAGCCAAAAAAAAATCAAACCGCCCCTTGGAGAAGAGACCTGTGTGCGACAGAGACAGGAGGATAGCGGGAAGAAGAGTCAATGCATTTAATGAAGTCGTGGATTACTCTCATTTTTTGTGGAATTTTGAGCAGCCGTTGGGTTGAATCGTGTATTTTCAAACTGTGATTGTACTTTTGTAAGCTTCGAATGCACTGACTCTGCTAGGTCATTTCCCTTAGAAAGTAGTGGTGAAATTGGATCATTTCCCTGGGAAAATAGCAGTGAACAATCACGCAAGTTTAGCTGTCTCTGTATTCGTGGCAAAACCCCGTGGGCTCCACCATGATGTATGTGTTTTATCCACGCTATACTTTCATTTTGCCCAATCATGCTAGGGCATGAGTCCAAAAATGAGGCAGATCCAAAGCTCAAATGGACCACACCACAAGAAGCAGGGGGATAATAACACCGACCTTGGAACCTTACTGGACCCGCCATGATTTTTTATTTTTTGTAATCCAACTATTTAGACAGACATGGAAGAAGGGAAAATACAAATATCAACTTGATCCAAAACTTTCTGCGGCCCAAGAAGTTTTCAATGGTAGGTGTTCAATGCCCACTGCTTCCTATGGTGTGGTGGAGTGGCCCACCTGAGATTTGCATCTGCAGGAATTTTGGATTCCTGTCCATTGTGGTCTTGCAAAACTGATGGACAGAGTGGATTTATCACATAAATCTCTGTGTGCCTCACGTAGCTTCCGACCGGGGGCACAGGCAAGTTGCATCCGGCTTTTGCAAAGCTACAACGGTGGAAGCTAATCCACTTCCCATACATGTCGATCCATCCAAACATCTTGCACGTGGTGGGCCCATTCTGCACGGGTTACAGATTGAGATCATACTCGTCCAGTCTTGGCCAACCATCACCATCCAAATCAAATCTAGAGAAATCATCATCTGTTCAGTCCATTCTCAAGTAAAACGTGGCCCATTATTTGAACGGTCTGGATTGACGTAAGTGCATTCCACCACGTGTTCGGGGAATCAGTGCCCACAATTCACTTGAAGGGAAACGACCACATCCAGCGTCTGTACATGAACTTTAACATACATCCATTTCTTTCTCGCATAAAATTCACACAATTAGAATATCTGATCCGTAGAAAAGGCGGACCACACCATTTTAATCATCTTAAATGAAAAGAATGGTGATCCAACATTTTGTGGGACGTAAGAATTTATTCACTAATTCTATCGGTTGTCCATTTATTTAGACTTTATGTCCTCCTCCATAACTAGAATCAGATCGTTTACGTAGAGAGTGATCATCATGGGGTGTGGCCCACCTTTTGCATGGATCGGATATTATACAAATGGGACACGTCAGCAGGAAAGAAAGGCTGTACGTGAAAGTTCATATACACCTACGCACATACAGCCTCTGTATAGGATACATTTCTCTTTCTTAAATTCCAGCGAATGTTGAAAATTCAAACTCTTCTTAGCAATCGTTGTTATTATCGTCGAAAGAGAATGCAGACTTCCATGGAATGATCTGATTCCATCTCAGAAATAGAGAGAGAGAGATGATAACACGTTCGAATCTGGCGGAACAGTTGCGGGAGTACCAAATCCGATCCAAATACGATTGGGCATCCGTCTCTTTCTTCTCCTCCACTGCCAATGCCAACATCACTTCAAGGTACCGACCCAATTAGGGTTTCCTTTCTTTCCATGTATTGACGTCTACAATTCAAGAATAGTTTGCGGATTTTGAGTTTTAGGGTTTTTTGCCCATTTTATTTAGTTAAATAAATGCATTTGTTGATCAGATATACATTTTTTGTGAATCTGGTGATGCCGCTTTTTTAATTGTAGATTCAATTAGAATAGGAAATTGAAATAAAAAAAAGAAATTTATAATTTCGGTCATGCGTTTACTTCATTTTTATGTTATTTGAGCATCCAGTTGTCTTTTTTGGTTTCCATCTGTTGTTGTTTTGTTGGTGTGTTGGGAATTGTGATTGTAATATTTCCAATTTTGTGAAATTGTGGTCTCAAAATATACGGCAAAACCCAACATGGTTACTTGGACAAGTGACCTAGCTTCTGCTTTGTTTGAATCTGTCTCACCGAGGGGATGGTGGGATTGGAATCGACGGCCTGGATTGCTGAACCATGGGCACTGCAGATAGGGAAGTCAGGCCACACGTTTTTTAAGTCTTGGGGCCTCATATTCACTCTCCTATTTCTGCCTTAATTGAACCGTTTACGCCTAGTGGTGTTGCGTGATATGAGATCGTATAACCCTTGTGTTGGTGAAGCCTCTTGTAGACTAGGATCGCTCTTGATGCATCTGAAAGAAATTGAATTAATTGTTCTGCTATTTAGGAATGGTAAATAAAGTTTGTATACTTGCCTCATCTCTACTACACAGACAATTTTACCCAATAGGGCTCTCAATGGGTCAGATCTGGATCGGATCCAGTTGGATAAGATCCAAATCAGGTCCATTTAAATAATCAGACCTATTTTAATATCCAAATCCGCGTTATATGGATTCAGAGCGAATCGGATCTTGGATCTGACCCGCTCCATTGAGAGCCCTATTACCCAAGCAATTAGTTTTAGGAGAGTTTTGAACTTTGAAATTTAATAGGTCATTAGAAGGGATTCCAACATAGTCAAGGGGACAACTTGGATTTTAGTTGCTCCATGTCAAAGAGTGGTGTGGTTTATGACCTCAGCCATCTTTTTTTTTTTTTTTTTTTTTTAATTTTTTAAAATTTTTTTCATTCATTCGAGTAGTTGCTGACCACAATTAGTTGGGATAAGGCTTAGATGATGATGATGATGATTCATGTGAGTATCTGCACACCTTTCTTCCCTTCCTTGTGTGTAGCCCATGCTCACTTTCTCTTGCGTGTAAGCTTTCAACTTCTCTTTCTCTCTCTCACCCATTGTCTCCTGTGTGTAAGCTTGCAACTTCTCTCTCTCTCTCTCTCTCTCTCTCTCTCTTGCGTGTAAGCTTTCAACTTCTCTTCTCTCTCACCCATTATGATGCAGGATGGAAAGATCTAACCTAATATGATGCCATGAAATTAAAAAAAAATTAACTAGAGCAATGGAATGATGAAATAAAACTAATTTACCATAAATTCAGAAATTTCATATTTATGACATGTCCAAATTCAATCCCACGACAGTCCTGCAATGCGAACCTCATAAATTACTAATTAACCGGGACCTATTGGAGATAGAACCCCCATCCTAGCATAGGGTTAAATCTGAATTCAATGGAAATCATGTGTCTCGTAAGAGTTTTGACGTGTTAGTGCTGTTTACAGGCTAGAGAATGTGGGAAAAGGGTTTGGGGGTATCTAGGCTTAGAGGAATTACGGTTTGGAATATTAGGGTTCAGGTTTTAGGAGGTTTCGGGTTAGGATTCAGATTTTGGTTTTAAAGGATTTATGATTTAGGGTTTTTGGAATTGGGAATATGGGTTTCATGTTATGGAAATTAGGCATTTATGATTTGGCTAAGGGATTTTCAGATTTTGGGGATTGGATATCTAGGGTTTTGCTAATCGAGGGGTGGAGTATTAGGATTTTGAAAATTAGGGTTTGGAAAAATTGGGAATTTTCGAATTTAGATGGGTTTTTGAAAATTAAGGTTTGATTGAATGTGGGTTATATAGAGACAAAAAAAAAAAAAAAAAAAAAAAAAATCAAAGAGGAGAGAGATTGAGGAAAGTAGAGAGAGAAAAGAAAAGAGAAGAAGTAAGATCATACCTTAATGAGAAGAGAGAAGAATAGAAAAGATAATCATAGAATCGCTCCCCATGGCTTCACACCACCAATCCAATCACAAGATGAAATTTTGCTTAATCCCAAAGCAAAAGGAGAGAAATCTCTTTCATTCATAACATGCATTATGTCTAGGGTGGGGACGTCCAACCCTTTATAGTCTTAGAAATACTTTTTACAAAAAGCTGTTCTCAGATAAGATTCTCAACATAAAGACTCTTAATAAATTAAAAGTTGTTCTTAACTCCCTAATCTCAACATAAATATAAGCAATATGAAAAATAATGAAATATGTAAACAAACTAAGCAACTAAACTATTTCGTGGCCCATGAGGTCCACAATCGAGATGCTCCAATGTGCGGGATCCAATGGTTTGATGTGTCCATCAAGCTCCTATATGCAACCCACGTGTATCTTCCCAGTGTGGGGTCTTCAAAGATGCAAGAACATGTACGTGGGGTCTTCAACAAGGCTAGAAATGTGAATTGGGCCAAGTGGGCTGCATGTAATGGTTGTCTAGCGATAAGGAGACTGGTTTAACTCTCCTCTAATATGTTGCTTGGGTTGTCCTCATCACATTATCTCCTGCGTGTAAGCTTGTAGTCTCTCTCTCTCTCTCTCTCTCTCTCTCTCTCTCTCTCTCTCTCTTGCGTGTAAGCTTTCAACTTCTCTTCTCTCTCACCCATTATCTTTTGAGTGTAAGCTTGCAACTTCTCTCTCTTTCTACCCCTCCCTCTATTTCTCTGCATGTATCCACACCCTCTCTCTCTTTGTGTGTGTGTGTGTGTGTGTGTGTGTGTGTGTGTGTGTGTGTGTGTGTTCCTTTCTCCACGTCCATTGCATGTGCCATACCTGCTCAATAATATGATGTGAAGAGAAGTTTCTTTTTCTCAAGTGCATAATGTCGTCAAATCTCGAGCTAACTGGATATGGAGAGGACACCGCATCCCTGAAATTTTGTTGTTTTTCTCTTCGGTATCTGTGGTGAGTACCTTGTTTTCGCCAACTAACCATCCGAAGTTTCCAAATGAATGCACCTAAGGAGGACCTTGATGTGAACAAATCCTTGTCATAGGTGAAATTGCGTCACTTTGATTACACTCGTGGACGCGTATGCACTGTGGAAGCTTAGATGAGCAACTAGAATTATGACTAAGTCCCAGAGGGGGGGTGATTAAGATCTTTTAAAAATCTTTTCGCCTACGTAACCAATTAACAATTTAAAGTAAGCAATAATACTTCGGCTTCCAAGCCTAAGTGAGTCCAATCACAAGACTTGCATATGATAAGCAATAAGCTATCTAGTCTAAGCATGTATAGATTAACATATGATTAAATTAATCAAGCACCTAATCTATGCAACCTAAGTAGACTGTATGAGAATGGATCATAAAGCTCAAGTCTACTCAAATTAGTGAACATACATCTTGTGTGTGAATGTGCCTATCTAGTCCCTAGCATACATTATAATTAATCATTCATAATTAAGCAATTAAACATATTGCATGATAAGAAATGTGCGCAAATACAAGCTTAAACACAACGATGTATAGTGGTTTGACTTTGGGTCTACTCCACTTCCGGTTTAAGTACTCACTCCTTGAGCACATCGGCATTCACTAGGGAGTTTAAATATGGTTCCTCCCAACCTAGGTGTTTTAACTCGGTTCTACTCAATCGGGGAGTTTACAGGTTTCTCCCAACCTACACTTTTATACCTGTGTTGGTGGCTCATCTTGGAGACTTGTTCAGGCCCGACAAACATGCCAAGGATTGCCAAACGACCCTAAAATTTAGGCCCAGCAAACGTGCCACGGAACGCCAAACATCCCTAGATTTTTAGGCTCAACTAATAAGCTAAGGATCGATAAATGAACCTTAGTCGAGTTTGACAAACAAACTCTACACTCAATTCCCACCAGGAATAGAGTGGATGGACTCTTACAAATTGACAACTCATTTGTCGGATTTGAGTTTCGCTGATGTGCCGCTTCGGGTTGCTTCTTCTTGCTCTCCTGTGCTTGAATCAGCTTCCCTTGTGTTCCCACGATCGTTGATGCTGCTGCTTTACCAAGGCTTCAGCTTTAAGATATACTCTTTTGCATGTGATGCTCCATTGGAGATATCCAAGGTGCTAGGAGGTGGTGAATCCTCTACAAATGGTACGAAATGGGTTTTCTAAAGGAATACACCTATTTGGATTCCTAGGTGGTGTTTAGACAAGAGTTTTGCCTATGATCAAGGTGTTTAAACTCCTAGGAATCAATAGAGAACAAGTCCGTTCTCATTTGAGCATTGAATGCCCTAAGCTTGTGATGAATCACAAGGAGAATGACTTGAATGAGTTAAGATTAGAGCTCCTAATGGTGTGCAATTGTGGTAGCTTTTAATTCCTCAAAATCCCTCTCCAATGCCCAAAAATCATTTTTTCCGTATTTAAAGAAAAATCTCCAACGGTCACAAAACGGGCAGAAAACAGTCGCTTCGATATATTGAAATAGGGTTTTGATTGATCAGAGCGATCTTCGATATATCGAAATTACTAATTCGATATATCAGAAAATTTGTCTAGAGATTTCAGCAAGTTGCTGGACATATTTCCGATATATCAAAATAAGTTTCGATATATCGAAATACTCATCTCGATATGTCGAGATGACTAATTCGATTGATTGAAGAAATTGTCCAGAGAGTTGTAAGTTTGCTGGACATACTTCGATATATCGAGATGGTCATTTTGATAGCATTGAAGACCTATCGAAATAGGCTTCGATATATCGAAGACGTATTGAAAACTGCTGTTTGGGCTGGTCTGTTTACAGCAACTTTCATCTCTTTTATTAACTTAATTTGTCATGTTTTTCTATATGATCTAAGGCTAATAAGGATGACTAAGGGTATTCCTAGTTGGTCCAAGTCATCTAAGAGGATTTGGGTGTTTTGGTTCAAGGGTTAGGGTCACCAAGGCATATCATTTACCTGTTCTTCTTCCTTGATGCTTTTGGTCCACTTGAATATTTGATCTTTAGCTTGCCAAGGCTCAACCGGCATTACAATACATGGATACACGTGATTGACAAATAAGGTGCACTACTATGCCACAGAAAAGTGCACTAACAATAGGTGCTTCTAGATTAATCTCTGCCCACAATATAAGAACGAAGAAAACAACTTCACCTTGAATTTGACTAAGCCTTCCAAGCACCATCTCTAGCTATCTGTATAATCGGCATAGGGGGCATATTTTGAAGAAAACCTTGAAGATGGACGAATTCCATCGCATCCATGGCTTTGAATATTAATATCAATGGGCTTATTGGTTCGGATGAAAATACTTAAGAAATAGGTGTCACTTATCGGTATCAGCCGCGTATCGGTCCATATTGGTTGATTTTTTTGAGCAAAAAAATTGGTAAAAAAATGAGAAAAAGAAAAAAAAATAGATATTCAAGAATCTATAATTTTTATTTTTTTATTTTTTGCACATATATTCAATGGTATAATTAGACCATTCTTTGGTAAGAATGTTATCAATTGGCTATCTTGTTGAAAGTCAACAAAATGGGCCTTAATTGAACACAAGTCAAGCATGGTTTGGTGAATTAGATCCTGTTACATTTAAATATGAAAAAAGAAGAAGATGAAAACATGAAAAAATTGATGGTTTACCCTTTTGTCTAATTTTTCCCACAATCGTCCATTCTACTTTGATTATTTGAAATAATTTGTTTTGATCCCCAAGATAGGCCTAGATTGAGTATAAATGATTTTCTAAGCTTCCTTTATGTTTGAAATAAAAAGAAAAGAGGGAAAATGAAAGAAAAAATTGGAAAAAAAAATTCAGAGTTGGGACTTTCTTGCTGTATCGGCTATTAGACCTATATTGGTGATGATATGCCTCGCATAGGTCACTACTGTTTTTTTTTCCTTGCCTGTATCCTATATCGTATTAAGTCGATATGGCCATGGAATATTTCAATCCATGATCACTTCATCATCGGTGAAATTACATCGAAAGCAAAGATCCTAGACCACCCTCTTCCTCTCCACCCTATAACATAATAGCACTATGAAATGCTGAAACCATGACATCTCTGGGAGGTGCAAGCCTTTACAGTGATGTAAACTCATGACAAAGAGGTGTCTCTGCACAATGGTGAGGTATTCAATGACCAATGAGTCAATCTAGATTGCCTCCTGATAGAAAAAAGAGTTTATTTGAAATTGTCCTTAGTAGTCAATTAAAGGATTGTTTGAACACATTATTTCCTAGTGGAGTTGTCCAAATTGATTTATTAGTAATGCGTTGTTACTTAAGAAATCTCCATTGTTACATATAAGGAATCTCCATCTAGTAAGGGGAGTGGAGATGGTCACAGTTCCAACTTGTGAGTTGGGAGGAAGTGTAAAAGAGTAGGGCAAAAGGGTTCTCGGTATCGGTAAAACAAAGTAAAGGAATTGGGCACTCCTTGCCAAGTGGTGGTTGGTAGGAGCAAGAATTTCTTATTACTTCAAAATATGGTGAATTAGAGAGTTTCTAGTAAGGGGAAAAGTGTCTTTTATTTGGAAATCCGTTTTGCAATTTGACAATGAGTCGAGTGGAGTACTGGAGTGGGTTTCACCTTGAAGGAAGGTTTTACATTCAAGTTGGGAGTGGGATAGGGTGATCTTTGGTGTGAGGAGTTTCCCTTGGTCGAGAGGTTCCCAAAACTTCCTTTCAAGGCAAAATATTCTTGTCAAAGTATTGACCAACCGACCCCGACACAAAGCCGAAACAACTAAAAAGGACTGGCAGACACATCTGCCTTAACAGCAACCACCCAATCCTTCATAAGACTTTTGACATTAGAGATCACCTCATGCCACCTCGGCTTCCACATTCCTAAAGTAGCGACTGTTCCTAGAACCCCAAATAACCCAGAGAACCGCAAAATGAGCAGCCTCCAAAAAACCTGAAACTTCTTGCCAACTCTACTGTTTTTGGCATGACCCAGTCTACATGCGTCAAGGAGAAGAAATGATCCCAAACTGACTTGGCAAAAGCGCAATGAATAAAAAGATGGTCGATAGTTTCCTCATTGTTGAGGCACATGAGACGTGCGTTAGGAAGAACCATAGCTCTTCTTTGAAGATTGTCGATAGTGAGCATTCTTTTCCGACCCACTAACCAAACAAAGGCAGCGACCCAAGGGAGAGCCCCATAGAACCAATGGTGGAATGGATGAGGCGAGGCCGAAGACAAGAGGCTTCGAGGAGATGAGGGAATGGAGGGATCTCACTGAGAATTTCCTTGAAGTAGAATGCAACCAGAAGATCTTGTCTTCTTCCAAATTCTCTAACTTTCTTGAGTAAAGAAGGGCCAGGAGCGCAACATATTCTTCGTACTCAATTTCGGTCAAGTTCCTGCGGCATTGAAGATTCCAGACAATCGAGTTCCCTGTCGCTTAGTAACAATCGGCCTCGTGCACAAATCTGCTGGTCACCACACCAAATATTGACCCAAGACCGAGTGTGTAAGCCCCCTCTCGCCTTCATGGCTACACCCTAACGCACTACATGTTGAGTAGCCATAATCGCTTTCCAAATTCTTGAAGCTCTGTACATGGAGAAGATCTTAACAAACCACCCACAATCTTGAACCACGTACTTGGCTGTGATGATTTTCCTCCAAAGCTTGTTTTCTTCCACACAGAATCTCCAAGTCCATTTCCTCAACAAGGCGAGATTTGAGGAACCCAACAATCTTAAATCAGCCCCCCCATGTTGTGTCGGCTTGCAAACCTCTTCCCATCTTTAACCAATGGAATTTTCTCCCCTCCATGGAATCATTCCACAAGAAATTCCTTCTGAGCTTCTCCAGCTTTGCCAACACCGAACTCGGACATTTGAAAAGAGACATGTAATGCACCGGCATGTTAGAGAAGGTAGACTTTATGAGGATGATGCGGGCCCCAAGCGAAAGGTACCTCCCCTGCCAAGAGGCTAACTTTCGCTCCATCTTTTCCACTACCTTATCCCACACGTGTAAAAGAGGCTTCCCAATGCAAAGCGGTAGACCCAAGTACTTGGTTGGTAAAGCACCCACTTGGCAACTAAAAAAGCATCGGCGAAATGATGTAAATTTGACATATCAACATGGATCCCCAACATTTTCGATTTTAACGCGTTGATCCTTAGACTTGAAACCGCCTCGAAACACACTAGAATCTTCCTAACATTTTGGACAGAAGTCACATTAGCGTCTAAAAGAAGAAGAGTGTCATCCGCATAAAGCAAATGGTTGATACTGCTGTTCAAGTCCGCAATCTGAAAGCCGAAAAAAAGCTTGTTTTCCTCGCCCTTAATAAGCATCGAGCTCAAGGCCACTATGACCACCACAAACAGGTAAGGCGAAAGCGAGTCGCCTTGTCTAAGACCACGCGATGCCTTGAAGAAACCTTTTGACGAACCATTCACCAAAACAGAGAAGGAGGCAAAATGAAAACAAGAAGAGATCTATCTTCTCCATTTTGAGCCACAACCAAACCTGTCCAACATATAGTCTAGAAAACCCCAGTCCACATGATTATAAGCTTTTTCAGTGTCTAATTTACAAACTAAACCACCCTTCTGTTCTCTGTACCTGGTATCCACGCATTCATGAGCGATGAGAGCAGTGTCTAATATTTGTTTCCCCAGAACAAACGCTCCCTGATTCTCTGATAAAACTTTAGAGATGACGTCTCTAAATTTGGTGGCAAGAATCTTGGCAAGAATTTTGTAAGGCCCCCCTATGAGGCTTATGGGTCTAAAATCTATCAATTGCTTAGCCCCTTTCGTCTTAGGAATAAGAACTATAAAGGCGGCCCCCATTTCAGCCGAAAGCCGCCCTCTCTTCGAAAACTCCTCCACAAAATCCAGGACATCCCTCTCGACTGCATGCCAAATTTTTTGGAAAAAAGCTATGGGAAGGCCATCTGGGCCTGGCGCCTTGTCCCCACATAATGAACCTACGGCCGCTTTAACCTCCTCTTCAGAGAATGGCCTTTCTAAGAATTCTGCGTCACTGTTCGAAAGGCGGCTAAAGTGCAAATTGTCAAGTCTGGGCCTGGTCCAGCTATCACTAGAAAGAAGGGTCCTGAAATACGAAATAATAGCTTTGCAAATATCCTTCTTTTTTGCCAACACTTTTCCTTCGACCAACAAACTACTAATTCTGTTTACCCGAGCTCTGGTGCTTGCGAAATTGTGGAAAAAACGTGTGTTCCCATCACCCTCTTTCAACCATAAAGCACGAGACCTTTCCTGCCATTTGATTTCTTCCCTAGCTTTAGCCGCGTAGGTCTTGAATAGGTCCGCTCTCCTAATGAGGTTTTCTTTAGATGAGCTAGAGACCTCCTCATTCAAATCTAATTCATTTATCTCTTCGGCAAGCTTCTCGAACACTTCTTCTCTCTTTCCAAGCACCTATTTCTTCCACATTCTCAAATATTCTTTCAATAATTTTAGTTTCCTTACTAATCTGAAACCAGCGAAGCCTTCCACCATTTTGACACTAGTTGATCAAAGCCTTCGACCTCCATCCAAACAAGCTCGAATCTGAATGGCTTCGAACCCTAGTATTCCTCATCAATTTGAAGGACAATTGGTCTGTGATAAGAAGTTACCTTCGGCAATGCCCTCCGGAATACTAAAGGGTATTTCTTCATCTAGCCAGCAGAGACAAGGAATTTGTCCAATGTTGAGAGAGAAGGAATCGTCTGCCTGTTGGCCCAAGTAAATCTGGCACCCCCCAATGGAAGGTCTGCTAAATCGTGAGCTCTAACCCAGTCAGAGAATCTCTCCATACTTTTGGTGATGTTTCCCCCACTTGATTTTTCATGAGGGAAGCGCACATAGTTAAAGTTCCCCCCTATGCACCAGGTAGCCCCCTATCTACTCTTGATGCTGTCCAATTCCTCCCAGAGCAACTCTCGAACTTGATAGTTACATGGCCCGTACACAGCAGAAATAGTCCACCGAAATCCAGAATGAACATCCGCAAGTAAAACAGAGACAGATAAAGAACCTACCAACGAGTCAACTTTGCTCCACCTGCTCGAATTCCAAGCAACACAAATGCCACCTGTTGACCCAGTGGCATCAAGTGCGTCCCAATTCGAAGATTTCACCCCCCCAGATGTCGTCGATCATACCCTTGTCGAATGATCACAGCTTCGTATCTTGCAGCATGGCTATGAGATCGGCCTTCAAATTTCTGCAAACTTTTTTGATCTGAGCTCTTTTGGCCTTGTTGCCCAGACCACAGACATTCCAGGAGAGAAGAATCACTGAAAACCAGCATTCCCCGTCCTCCCCCTCTTGCCTCTCGGAGATTTGCAGGCAACATCATAGTTGATAGAGCATTTGAGCCTCAAAAGCTCTCGACATCCCTTAGGGCATCTCTTGGATTTCTTCTTTTGGGCATCTCAGAAGAATTGCGCTGCTCTAGCTTGAGCGAAGCGAAAGAAAGCCTGCATGTCCTTTCAGAGACGTATGTCATCCCAACAAGCCCACCCACTCTTTCCAGCGCATCTCTAGCCCATCTGCGGTGTTCATCCGAAATGTTGTTGAGGTTCTCCAACTCCACTGTGTTGTTTTCCAATTTCCATCATACTCTTTTTGACTTTGAAATTGCTAATATGGTGGAGTTTCAAGATCTTCTTAGTGGGTTGGCTTTGTTATGGTCGGTTAGGTTTGTTACCCTTCGAAGAAGATGATTTTGTCTGGGCCTTGTGCTTGAAAGGGTGTTTCTTGTATAAGAACTTTTGTTAGACTCATTGTCCATCTCTAATCCTAAAACCCTGTGGGAGAGAGTTTGGCGTGCCTATGCTTCCCTTTCAATTGAGGCATTTTGTTGGGAGGTCACAACTAATATCCTCATGTACGATAACCTCTAAAAAAGGAAGTCATGCTTTCTAATATTTGCTTCATGTGTCAGAAAGATGCAAAATCATTGGATCATCCATTTCTCCATTGGGAAGTGGTTTCCCAAATTTGGTCCCTTTTCTTTGGGCTCTTTGCAATAAAGTGGTCCTTTCAGAATCGATAGCCAATCTTATGGACTGATGAATTGGGCCTTTAAGGTAAAGAGGTAACAGCCTGTAGAAGATGCTCCCGCTTGCTATAATGTGGGGCAGGCTTTGCTAAGCGCACATGCTTGTGCAGTAAAGCTCGTTTACACGCCACACATGGCCAGCATGGTACATCTGTGTGAGATCTAATCCATCCACCGGGTTGGTTTGACCTTGTGCGTGTTTTCCCAAAAATAGAATTCCTTGCTAGCCAAGATCTATAAAATAAGAAAATACTTGAACATGAAAATCTAATAATACTTGTTTCCTAGCATAGAGTTATTTTTCTAACATAGAAATATGAAAGAAAAGAAATTGGAAAGAAGCTAAAAAAGCAAAGTGGGCCTTTTCTTGCACACATGTGGGTTGTGGATTGGATATCATATAAATATAATATATACAATTCTCATCATCCTCATCCTCATCCTCATCTAAGCTCGTCCCAATTAAAGAGTCAAAGACACACACACACACACACACACACACACACAAAACTAACTAAATAACTAACTAACTATATATATTGGTGTTTTAAATAGCGAATAGCGTGTAACGTAGGCTTCAACCCTCTGAAGTGTGAGGCGTAAGCTACACGCTACTTCTAGATTTTTAATGAAGGTTGCACTTGGTTGCACCATATTCTGCACCAATGCTGCTTCTAGATTTTTAATGAAGGTTGCACTTGGTTGCACCATATTTTGCACCAAATTAGACTAATTAATAATGAAATTTAAAAATTTTTGTGATATTTGGTGCAATCAAATGCAACTTGAAGTAATAGGTAAGGGTACTATTGATTAAGTACAAAGGTAAAAAATAGTTATGAAACTGATTTGATACTATTACTTATGTTATTTTTACTAAAAGCATTGAAAAAATTAACTATTTTTTATTAAAAATATAAAAACGCAATAAATCATCGGAAATGTTAATTGATTTTAATGTTATAGTGGAAAAGAAAATTGTAATGTGAGCCACGTAGTGTGTAGCGTATGCAAATTATCATGTAGTGTATCTACACGCAACTTGAGCAATTTTCATGAGCTTTGTAACGTGTACACACATGCACGCACACACACACACAACCAACCTAAAATCTCAGCCCTTAATATTGCCTAATCTCAACACGTAATTTATCTCTTAAAAACAAAAGTTACTGTAGCGGCATTGTGGCATGCGCTGTAGGAGTATCGTAGTGTGGTGTAGCATGCTACCTTTTTTCTCAATTGAAAAACAGTCCCAATCTCCTACAGAAATTCATGTAAAACGTTTACTGAGGAAAGGATAGAGTATATTGCAACCAAACCTTGTGAAATTCCTACTTGAAAATCTGTGGTATTTCTACGACATAACTCACGTATTAGCCGGAGTTTGGGTCTTTGGGACCCACATCTATTGTGCGGTTCTTTTGGGTATCCCTATTCCTCAAACTGTTTGAAAGTAATTTGACCCTGTCGAATTTTTAACCTTCCCATGCTTGGAATGAGTGTTTGGCAGCTTCGATAGTTAGGTTTCTGTTGCCCAGTCAATTATTAGGCCTGCAATTTTCTTCTGTGTTCTTCAATCGGCTTAGGATGCAGCGTGAATGTCACACGGCTTACACCATCTTTCTGGAATGTTTGGGAATCCTATCTCCAACAAATCAAATGATTCTGTACATGGTGTAGTACATATTCACCTTGAATGTGCAAGTAGGAGTTGGTTTTCATCCAATCTTTATTTTTCTTCCGATGATTTTGGAGATGATAAATCTGCCATCTAAAGAGATTTGGCATCTTGTTCATTTGTATAGACTCATCCATAACCTTTTCTCAATTGATAATCTCAATTGACATCTGTTCTTCACATTCATCATCCTTTTCTATGCAATTGAACATTTTCTTTGAATGTTCTCTCTGTATTCTTATAGGTTTGAAGTGCTTACATCACCTTGGTTGATCCTTGATATGCCTTGGGGGCAATCTTTGTTCTACTTCATTTTGTTTCCTCCCCCCCCCTCTGTATTTTGGTCGGTTTGAGTTTGAAAAACGTTCATCCTTATTTCTTGTGGAAGGATTTCTAATGCAACCTCAAACAATCACAAGAAATACGTAACGAAGATGTTAGTCCCAAAGGGCTAAGTTGTGTGTCCTACCCAAGCCCAAGGTATACAAAAATGGTTACGTAACGGCCATTATGCAATGGCAGAAAAAATGTTCTGTTACGGCCCCATAATGCCTCGTTATGGAGCTGATATAGCATTTTTGTTTTTTTTTGTTTTCCAAAAGAAGAAGAAGAAGAAGAAGAAGAAGAAGTTGTACTGGCCGTTATGGCCCATATTGTTTTGGTAACACGGGTGGCCATTACGGCCACCATTACTGTTACAGAATACCAAGGTCCTACCTTCCATTTGGTGGGACCATGTGTGATACAGAAGTCATAATGAGGGACAGACTTGCTCTTGGCAATAGTTTTCAGGCTTTTGTTAAGAGGATTGGTACCCTCCTTTGGCAGTGTGTTGCAGGACGTGCTATCATGGCGCACTACAGTATGGCTATAGTTTTGGCTACATTTCTATTCTATAGTTGATAGAGGTACTTTCGGTTTTAATGATAAATCAAGGGATGAGATTAGATAATATTAAGGCTGACATTTTGGAAAGGTTTTGATTGTTTTGGGTTACATATTTGATATGTGGATGTCATATGGCTTGGGTTGGTTAGTAATGAAATTTTTTGTTATTATAGAGAGAAAATTAACCCTCTTGTAGAGGTAGCATAGAAAACCTAAGATTCAAACTCTTTGAATTGTGTGACATCTGCAAAATCTAATATTCCCTCTTCTTTAATTCTTCTCTTCTCTATTCACACTACCATATATCGATGTTAGGTCACATTTTACAACACAAGTTAATAAGCCTAATCCATTAAGTAAGCCCTAGGCCCCTAACCAGCGAAATCTTTCTTTGGATCTGATAATCCAACCCATTAACATACCTCACCATTGATTAGTCTATTAATATGCTGACTTCATATCATGAGTCATATAATTCCTTTGTTTAAGCTTTAATGGTCATAGGCAAATCCCTCCATTGGAAGTGAAGAAATTTGTGATGAATTCTTGTAATTTGAGGGTAAGAAATTGTGTTATTGTTGTTTCTACCTTCTTTCAACCATCTCTTTCTAATGCACTTGAGGCTCTTCTGGAGTTGCTGTTGCTACAATAGCTCTTGATCACGCAGTTGAGTTGCCCTGAGTTTGACCCTTTTCCTTTGCAACTACCTCTACTGGAAAATCTGATACACATTTGCCAAAAAGTTAAGATTTTTTTTTTTGGTTCCAGATTTCTATTGAACTTGAACATGTTGACCTATATCTAAACTATAGCTACAATCACGATCTTAGAATTGGTTCTTTCTGCTACCCTGGGGATGATTGAATGGAACACTGTTAGAATCACTTGTGTCTAATTCCACAACACTAACACCCTATGCACAAGGAGGCTCCTCTTAAAGCTATCTCAATTGTGTTAACACATCCAGTATATTTGAGACCTCTTCTTTTTTTAGGGCTACAAAGATTTTTTTAGAAAAACCTACCTGTATTCGAGACCTCTTCTTTTTTTAGGGGTACAAAGAATTTTTTAGAAAAACCTACCTGTAACTGCTAGGTAGGAAAAGAATATAAAGGAGAAGGGAAAAAAAATAACAGCATCAAAACCCCCAAGACTGCCATAGGCGGCGATCCAAAAAGAGGAAAACTATTGAGAGGCAGCCCACTCCGAAACAACTGCTTTGACAACCTCCACCACCGCTTCAATCGATCTAGAGATATTTCGAAAAGTTCTCCTATTTCTCTCTCCCAAACGACCCATCACACAACTGGCAGGGAGAGGCGCCATATGGCCTGATTAGTATTCCCTCCTCCACCCTCGTGCCAAGCCCAAAGAAGTGTCCTAATGCATCCTGATATAACCCACGACACCTCATACACGATGAGGAGATTCTCCCACACTTTGGAGGAAAAAGGGCATGAAATAAACAAATGATCAATTTCTGCGTCTTGCATGCATAGGTAACGATCTCTTTTGAGGTTAGCTATAGTCAAGACCCACTTCCTTCCCACAAGCTATGTGAATGTAGCCACTTTGGGCAGGGCTCCTTAGGACCAGAAATGATAAGCATGCTCCCTTTGAGATGCAAATCTCCCCTTGAGGCACGGATCAGCTTGTATAACGATTTAACGGAAAAACGTCCTAAACTATGCGCACTCCAAACCATAGAATCATGGTCCCTCGATGGAGCAACATGCTGTAGATGGCCTAAGAGGGAGATAATATCATCCATTTCCACACTAGAGAGATTCCTTTTATGAGGGGCCTGTGAGAAGAAAGGCCCACTTCTTGAGTAGCAATCCCTCACGCATATATGAGAAGACGGAGCAAGAAGAGTAAGGCTTGGGAAGTCTTGCCACAAAAGGAGTATATTTCCACACCAGGAATCCTCCCAAAGGCAAATTATGGAACCGTCGCCCAATGAGAATGAAATTCCTTGTAGGAACACTAAGCACAGAGCCACAATACACTTCTAGATACAAGAAGCCTGATAGAGTGATGATTTCTTAGTCTCCCAGTCCCTTTCCTGAAGGCCATACTTGCTTGCCATTAACTCACGCCAAAAGCTTCCCACCTTAGTACCAAAACACCATAACCACTTACCTAGAAGGGCATCATTCATATTGCATAGATCCCGCACTCCCGCACCACCTTGCTCCACCGGCTTGGAAACCTTTTCCCATTTGAGAAGTTGGAACTTGAATCCTTCATCAAATCCCCTCCAAAGGAAGTCTTTACGAAGTTTGTCTAGTTTCTTGCGCACCAAGGTGGGGCACTTGAAAATTGACATAAATAAATAGGCATGTTGGAGAAATCAGTATTGATGGGCGTAAGACGACCACCGACAGATAGATAGCAACTCTTCCAAGAAGATAATTTTCTCTCAATTTTTTCAACCACCTCTACCCCATAGGTGCTTGGTTGTTTTTCCAATGCACAATGACAACCCCAAGTAGGGGTTGAAGTTGATTGGAGAAGAAATCTCCAAGAGTAACTGTAGAGAGAGAGAGAGAGAGAGAGAGAGAGAGAGAGAGAGAGAGAGAGAGAGAGGCTAGGGCAACTTGTGTTGTGTAGCCTTTTAACTAACACACACACATATTAACTTGAAAGAGACATACAATGCTCCACAGGAGTACAAAACATACATACACACACAAACACAATTACATCCATCTCCACACCCCCCCTCAAGCTGTAGCATGGACATTGATCATGCCAAGCTTGGAATACATACAAAGAAGATGATGATGATCAGCATGGGTCATTGCTCCCCCTCAAACACAACATGACATGATACAAGATCTTCGATTGTTGGTTGTCTATAGAATGTAGCTTGAACTTTCTTCGTTCGTTGAATCTTCTATTCAAATAGGAGGCTATAACCAAACTCGACAACCATCGAGTCACCGACTCATCATCCATATGCAAAATCCTCTCACAAACACGTGCAACATTGCACAATAAATGAGTGAATACACTCACAACACTTGAGAAAATATACACATAATAGCATATGAAGACTTGTGTGTAACACGTGCAACACTATATAAATGAATTACATTACCAAAAAACAAGGGCCTAATAAATGAAGAGATGATGAACAGAAAAGTAAAGCTCCACTAGTAAAAAGATCTCCATATCAAGTTGAGTCGAGCATTACGTCAAACAATTTGTGTGTACAGTACCTCTAAGCAAGGAACGAGAACATCAACTGCACAATCACCATCAATATGATTGTACATTGGATCAGAACATAAAGGAATAAAAAAATTTCAGCAAAAACCCCAAAACAAGGGCCAATGACACCCATTACTCACAAAAAAAGTCATAACTCATAACACACACTATCTCGATGTAACTTTATTATTCTTGTTTTTGGTGATTGCACATGATCAATCGCACCTACTCCATGTGGAAAATCATTATTCTTCTAAAATTATCTTTTAAATCCCATAATTTTCTGCTTCAAAAGGACTAGTTGGCTGTCCACTGCTGACATCATTCGTGCGTGATGTTAGTAGTGGGCTCCACTATCGTAGGCTGTAATCAAATCCTGACTATCATATGCTCTGATACCTGGTTGAAGTTGATTGGAGAAGAAATTTGCAAAGAGGAAGTGTAGAGAGAGAGAGAGAGAGAGAGAGAGAGAGAGAGAGAGAGAGAGAGAGGCTAGGGCAACTTGTGTTGTGTATGTTAGTCTTTTGACTAACACACATGTATTAACTTGAAAGAGATATACAATGCTCAACAAGAGTACAAAACATACATACATACACACAAACACGGTTACATGCATCTCCACAATAGGTTGAGGGAAATGACCTAACTTTGCTTCCAAACGAGGATGCCAAACTTGCAGCTTCGGCTTTGGAAAGGTGGATACCCAACATCTCGCTCTTGCCTGGATTGATCTTTAAGGCAGAGACCGCCTCGAAACAGATTACGACTTTCTTCAACTTATCAACCATAGAAGGGTTTGCTTCACAGAAGATTATAGTGTCGTCAACAAATTGGAGGTGCGGGATCCGATCGCCCTACTTAGACACCTTGAAACCGCTGATAAGATCAGATTCTTGGCCTTTTTCTTGTAATCGGCTAAAGGCTTCTGTAACAACTAGAAATAAATAAGGGGAGAGCGGGTCCCCTTATCTAAGACCGCTGGATGGTTTGAAAAAAGCCTTTTGGAGACCCGTTCACTAATACTGAGAAGACAGGAGAGCTAATGGATGCCACCATCCATTTCTTCCATTTTTCTCCACAACCCAACCTTGCCAGCATATAGTCCAGGAAGTCCCACTCGACATGGTCATAAGCCTTCTCTACGTCAAGCTTGTAGATGATGCCGACCTTCTCGTCAACGGGAGTCGATGCACTCATGGGCTATAAGGGCAGAGTCCAAAATTTGGCGTCCTCCCACTAAAGCCCCCTGATCGGTAGAAACGATGCTTTCCAGCACTCTAAATTTGGAGGCTAGAACTTTGGCCAAAATTTTGTACGTCCTCCCACAAAAGCCCCCCCTGATTGATAGCTCCTTTTGATCAATCTTGTATTTTGACCACCACTTGTAAAATATTCTCGTTCTTATCTATCGATTGCAAAAAAAGGCATGGATTAACTTGCTTTCATATCAATTTGACGTGGGGTGGTTGGGATTCATGTTGGAAGTCGAAGAGTAGTAGAAGGCAATGAAACAAGAGTTCATCGGTGAGTTACGACAAAGAGTAGCTCCTTTAGAGGCGGTCCATGGAGGAGAAATAAAGGAGCTAGGAAAGGGGGCGAGGAGATTTTTGTTGTTTCTCAATAAGGATAATATCATGGAACGTTAGGGTACTGGAGAACTAGTCTAAGAGGGACTAGGTTAAGGACGTCTGAGAAGTCAAATGTTAAGAATTTTGATGCTTCATGAAATTAAGATGTAGGCCATGGCAGAGAGGATTATCAACTTGGTATGGGGTTCACTGAGATGTGATTGTGTAGTGCTAGATGCTATTGGCTTTTCTAGGGGAAATGTTGTTGTTTGGAACACATTGCTGGACCAAAGTCAATTCATGGGTGGCTTCCTTTTCGGTTTGTGTTGTTCAATAAGATTGGAGGTGGAGGAAGAGGATTGATTAAGATGATTTATGGGCCAAATGATCTGAGCTTGACGAAGATTTTTGGCACAAGGTTGATAGTATTAGATGGAGATGGAGGGAACCTTGGTTTGTGGGTGGCAATTTCCACATCATAAGATTCTTGTATGAGAAGGGAGCAGTTCTATCACAAGTAGCAGACGGGAATTTTTGGAGTCGGTGGACAGGAATGAACTCAATTCATCTCCCGATGGGAGGGGTGAAGTATACTTGGTCAAATAATCAGGAAAATCTTGCGATGACCAGGATTAACAGGTTCTATCTTTGTGGAATGGGAAGAACTTCATTTGGAACTGTTTGAAAGTGTGCTAGCTCGTCCTATCATGGACCACTGATCCATTTTTCTTGAATCTTGCATAGTCCTAGGGACCTCCGTTTCATTTTGAACTTGTGCGGCTTGAAGATGACTTTGTTCGAAAAGTAAAGAAGGGAGGTGATCTTTCCAGCAAGGATGGATATGAGACTCATGGAAAAACTCAAAAAATGAAAGGGTTGTGTCATGTAGTGGAACAAAGAGCACTTTGGGGAGCTTGAAGTGGTGAAATAGAAGATTCTAGATGAAATTCAGTCCCTTTAGAGGAAGGAGAAAATTGATTTATAGTTGGCGGAGGAGAAAGCAGGTGCAAAAGTCCCTTGAGAGGAAGGGGAAATAGATCTATAGTTGGCAGAGGAAAATGTAGGTGCAAAAGTCTATAGCTGCAATCTGTGAAGAAGGTGACAGAGGAAGATATCAAGTGGCGACAAAGATAAAGAGGGCATGATTGAAGGACGGGGGATAAAACTCCAAGTTCTTTCATAGCATCATGAGTGCTAGAAGAAGATGCAAGAAGATTCACAGCCATATGGTGAACGGGACAAGACTCGAGAAGCAAGCAAAATGTGCTGTGTAGTAATAAAGTTATGTTCAGACTTGTCAAGCGAGAAATGGGATACTCAAGCGAGAAATAGAATAGAGAATAGCTTGATGTTTTGAAATTATGACAAAGTATTACAAAAGTAGGTGGAGTGGTTGAAAAGACCGATTGGAGAGGATGAGGTATTGTAGCTATAAGTGGTCTTGGGAGATATAAAATGCCAATTCTAGATGGGCAGTGACTGCTTTTTCTTCCAAATCATTTTGGTGGAGTTTTAAAATTGATGCAGGTGGATTTCCTGTTTGACTTCTTTACATTCAGGAAGATCTCCAAAGAGGTTGTCACGTTCTTCATTGTTTTAATACCTAAAAAGGAGGGGGCAAACAAATTAAAGGACTTTAGGCCTATCAACCTCAAGAGCCCATACAAGATACTTGTTTGGGTGTTTGCTACTTGATTCAAAGCAACTCTTGGTAGGGTGATATTGAAATTGGAGGGGGTGTTTATTATGGGCAACAAATCCTTGAGGGAGCTGTAGTCAAGGGCCTCAATTTAGACATAGAGAATGCTAAGTTAGATATTGAAAAGGCATATGATCACAAAGATTGGAAATTCATGGATTGTATGCTGAGGAGAATAGGATTCGGGGGCAAATGGTGAAGCTGGATGTTGAAATGTATGGGGTCGGTACATTAGTTGACCCTGGTTAATGGCTTCCCTAAAGGCCTCTTTAGGGGGTCTAGAGGGCTTTGATAAGGGGACCTTCTCTCTCCTTTCCTCTTCATGGTGATTGTTGAGGCCATAAGATGATGGACAATACTAAGAAGAAGGTTTGATATCGGGTTTCAAGGTTGAGAATGTTAATTTTCATATTTCCCATCTCCAGTTTACAAAATGAGTTAATGACATGATTTTGTTTTGTGATGTGAATGCAAACTGGATTTCGATTTTGACGCTGATTATAAAATGTCTTGAAGCAGTGTCGGGTCAGAGGTTGAATCTTCAAAAGAAGTGAAATTTGGGTATTCATCTGGAAAAGGGTGGAAGTGTTTGCTGCAGTTTTTGGATGTAGAGCCTGTAAACTTCCATAGACCTATCCTCGTCTTCCTCTATGTGTAGGCAAGACCTCCAAGTGTTAATAGGATCTACTGATGCAAAGAATGGAAAGGAAGCTCTCACCATTGAGAGGAAGATATTTATCCCTTAAGGAAAGTATCACTCTATTGATGGCGACCCTTGTAAATATGCACAGGCAATGGACACAAATCTCCCTATCATAGTGCCCTGCTTCAGTCTTGGATTGGATAAAGAGAATTTAGAGATGCTTTGAGACTTTTTATGGAAAGGGGTGGATAGTGAGAACATGTGTCATCTTCTGGAATGGAAGAAAATATGTGAATTGATAGATGATGGGGGAGCATGCATTAAATCATTGCAGGCAATGGACACTGCATTGCTGAAGAGGTGGCTATGGAGGTTCATGGTGGAAAATAATATTCTATGAAGAGAGTTACTTTTTGCAAATGTGGGGGTCTAAAGGGGTGGGTCATGGGTGGTTCACTGAAGGCTTGGGCTTAAGGGTTTGGAAGGCGATGTCGGAATTGAAGATCTTTTCATGAAGAACATTGAATTTGTGGTGGGGGATGGCTTGAGGATACAGTTTCGGGAGGACATCTGGTTTGGAGATTGCTCTCTTTAGTCATGCTTTTCCATAGTTGTATAGGGTAGCAAGGGACAAGGATTCTTTAGTGTCTCAACAATAAAGTGTGGATGGTACTTGGTGTCTTGGTGCATGCAGCTTAGAAGAGGCTTGTTGGATACTGGATATACGGGGCTTCTGAGTTTATCACAGCTTCTCAATGATCATATATTGTTGGTTTAAACTCCGGTAAGTGGAGGTGGACTAAAGAAAACGATAGAAATTTTTTAGTATGATCATTTTATGGCTTTATAGTTGGGGTAGGTACAAGTCAGAATAAGATGCATGGCTTGTGTGGTCCTATCATGGCCCTTTGTGGTTATGGTATTTTCATGGTTGGTTTGGATTTGGGAAGGACAAGGTCTTAAGCATAGATCATTTAAGAAATAGAGGGATGGTGATTCATTGTGTGGTCACTTGTCTCAAGGAGGCTGAATATGGTGAATCATCTCTTCATGTTTGGTGAGTATGCAAGCTTCGTAGGGAATAACTTTTGAACTTATTCGAAGTATCATGCATGATGTCGAGTACCATATCCAGTTTCTTAGAGGCTCAGGGTGGCATTTGCTGGGGCAGGAAGAGGCAAGTGTTGTGGCATCTCAAGTTGCTAGCCAGGTTACTCTTGTTCCTCGTGAAAGAACGGTGTTTTGCAACACAGCGTTGCAAAGGGGGCAAGTGTTATGCTCAACTTGGGAAAAGGTCATTGAATGGGCAGTTGACACCCGACACTCGTGGATTTAAGAAATTTTGTTGAGTGATCCTCAGCGTTCTTGTAATCAGATGGCCCCTCATCATCTGCATTCCTTTTCTTGTTGCTTTTTGGGCTTTTAATTCCATCATTATCGATGGGAAAAAAAAATCCCCACATTCTTCTGTTTCACTTCAATGAAGTTTTCTTTCTTCTTTAGGAAAAAAGGAAACAAATTTTTTTTTTTGGGTCTAATACATTTTTGACTAAAAAACGGAGTGAAAAGCAGCCATATGTGCATATATCTCTGTGTGTGTGTGTGTGTGTGTGTGTGTGTGTGTGTGTGTGTGTGTCATGTGTGCTTTTTTTTTAAAGGGTAACAAGGATTTTATTGAAAAAGTGCCAAGCTGGTGCAACAAATTACAAGCAAATAAAAGAGCTTAAATTATAATCCTTTAACAACTTGACACATGAAGCCCATTCCAACACAGGATTTCGCCCTAAAGGACACCTACCCCCTACCAGAGACATTTCGAAAGCATCTCCTGTTTCTTTCTAAATTGACCACCAGACACCCAGAATGGTCAGTCTGCCTATTTATTTATATATTGTTATAAATAAGATTAAAATACAAACTCAACTAAAATGGTTAGAATTTCTATATAGGTTAATATCATTCTGTCTTTCAAAATTATTTCCTACTAATCCCCACATGAACTGATTCCTCCTTGCTAAATTTTCCCAACTTCCTCTCAATTCTGTCAATGGATGCTGACAACCAGTCTCTATTACACTTGATTTTTTTTTTTTCCTGAATAAAAATGATTGTTTTGGGGAAAAAAAGGTTCTAGTTGGTTTCCCCAAGAAATGATTCTTTTTCACTGATCTTTCTGATTTATGCGAAGTTTTAATCATCAAAACAATTATATGAGTTATTTTTCCCTTATAATATGGAGTTAAAATGGACTTCTACTAACCATCATGTAACCTTAATAAAATAGAACTTCTCCCAAAATCTCAGCCCTTGATATTAGAGGTGCAACTTGGTTGGGTCAGGTAGGAAGTCAACCCGACCCAACCCGACTTCAAAATATATCAACCCATGTCCCAACCCAACCTGAGGCCTAACCTGAGCCTAATCAGATTCATCAAATCTTCAACCCTAACCCGTCTCGTGTTGGATTAGGTTGCCCCAAAATCTCAGGAAAAAAAAAGAAAAAGAAAAACTGATCTTCTTCTTGTTCTCCTCCTCTCTTCTTCTTCAGCTGGGCAGCAGCAGCAGGCACGAGTGGGTGGGTTTGGTCTGCAATGAGGATGAGAGAGAGAGGGAGAGAGTGAAGAAAAGTGGTTTCCAACCAGTTCCTCTCCTCTTGTCAGCAGGCTTTATCGCAGTCATTCATTTAAAGAAACTTCAGATCTGTTTAGAGCAGGAGAGAACAAGCAGCCTTTGCTTATATTGGTGAGTACCTAATATAGGGTCGGATTCAGGTTGGGTTGGCTTGCCCAAGTCCTCAACTTGAGCCCAACCCAACCCCATGTCAGGTTGACGATTTCCAGCCCAAACTGAACCTGATCTCAGCCAGCCTAACCAGACCTGATCAAAATTTCAGGTTGGGCCTGTTGGGTTCAGGTTGAGCCCGACCCAAGTTGCACCCCTACTTCATATTGCTTAATCTCAGGCCTCAATATATCCCTTAAAAACAAGAACATCCTAAGCCCATGATATTGCTTAATGTCAGGCCTCAATTTATCACTTAAAAATACAATTTTACCACAGCTATAGTGTGGAGTGTAACATCCCCCTGTTTTCTAATTTAAAAAAGAAGAAGAAGTTTTGATCCTCTTAGCATAGTCAGATTAAAGAACTGGCTAAAACCCTACCAAAACTTGTAAAACTGCTACTTGAAAATGTAAGAGCTTTCTGAAAACAGCTTTGAATACCAATCAATTGAAAAATAGTTGTATTTTTAGGTCTCAGGCATGTGTGTCACACGTGGGGTACATTGGATGGGTTGTCGGGTCCACTGTTCGGGTCTTTGGGACCCACGTTTGCAGTTTCTCTTGCCTGTGTTAGTTTCATTTTTTTTTTTTTTTAAATTGTTTAAATTGTATCAGTGCTGAAATGCCTTGTATCGGCCAATAGAGCCCCAATTTTTTTTTCCTGGGGCTGATGCAGTCTTGTATCGCGTATCATATGGAGCTTATACAATATGACATGACTGTATTGGCCATTATGATGCGGAGATTTCAATCCATGGGCGGGGGATTCTTTTCTTTTGAGTGGGACTTTGTGGCCTCTTCCACTAAGGCCAGAAGTATGGAATTGTCTTATTATTATTATTATTATTATTATTATTATTATTATTATTATAATATATTTTTTGTTTGAGATTCATGTGGTTAGCCTTGAGGATAAACATCTTATTTCCCTAGGTGTGTAGAGTGGCTAATCCTGTGGCTGACGTTTTGGCTAGGGAGGTGTTACATGCATGACTCCTCTTGCCTGATGTAGTCCCCATTGCAGTAAGTTGTTACTTCCAGAAAAAGAAACATAGCTGGGTTTCTTTGGAAGAGATTTAACATGCATGGCAGAAGAGTAGGTTAAAGGGTTATGATGTTTTGAGGAAACTTGATATGGTGGATTTGCTATTGTCTAGTATTTCCATAAACTTAATGTTGTTTTGTTCAGTAAGGTCTGTTTGGATTGTGGGAAAAGAAAAGATTAGAAAATTTAATAATTATCCAATGATGATTTGGCATGGATTTCAAGAACACAATTCAAATATTTATTCCCATGGATTCTACTTTTTGGGGTCTTATTTGCACAGTAAGTGTGAATCTCATATTCTATTCACAATGGTCACCTTCAATCTTGTGTGTTAGACTATAGGAAAGGGTAATGATTGCTATTTGGAATCCAAATATTTTCTTTGCTATACAAATATAGTGAAACATCCCATCCTAGGAAAGTGCTTCATTTTTCTTTTGTTTCTTTTCCCACTATCCAAATTCCAAGCAGGCCCAAGCGTTGTAGGATTATTTCAGCAGGATAGATGCCCTTGTTAGATTTTTTGATGCATGTATCTGTGACAAGAATCCATGATTGAAGGTGATGTTCTCAGGATCAACATTCCAATCTCATGCCTGTTTAATTTTTGTGAATGCAGGGTGGATGTTGTCATCTCAGTGATATGGGAGCTCATTATTCTTGCTTTCCTAGTTTTCTCAGCAGTTTCTTTGTACTTAAGGTACATGCGACTTGCATTTTGCTTAATATGCATAACCACCCTTTTGCTTGTATGTTTGAAAATCATGAAGCAAGTAAGATTAGCCAGGAAAAGGAAGCGGAGAATGCTTCTGCCACTATCGATGTAAAACTGTAGTCAGGTGGGGCTTGGGAAAGTGGCCCATGTTTGTTGTGGGGAGAATAGAGAATGTTTTTTTTTTTTTTTTTTTTTTTTTAAATCAATGCTTGAGGCCCATCTTTTGCGGGCATATGTATACATTAAAGAAGTCTCTCTTTGTCAATTATTGCGTTGATTGAAGAATTTGGTCAATATTGCTTCTAAAGAAACCCAAAGCATAACGAATAACAGATTGTTAGGGGTTGTTTGGTTGATGCTAAATGGTTGTAATCGGTGGTAAATGGATGCACATGGGCAAAAGGGGTCGTTTGGTTCATGGTAAATAACTGTAATTGGAATCAATGTGAAATGGAATGCTGCAAAATCATGTGAATTGGAATCCTCTCAAAATGCTGAGAATTGGATGTAAATGTCAGAAACAGTCGGATTTTTTAAAGTAGGCTGCTTTCATGGCCCACCTGAGGCTTAGAATTTCCTTATTTTTTTGCCAAGGTATATATTTCAATGGGTGTATTACAATTTTTATGTCAGATGTCATATATGCTAATTTGGGATATTATAACTGATTTACTTAATGCATTCCAATTACAGGCATCCAAACACAAATTTTGAATTCCAGTGCATTCTAATACAAGCATCCAAACACAACCAGGGATTCCAATTTGCATCAATTCCATTTACGATGTGATTTGGATTCCAGTGTATTCCAATTAAAAGCATCCAAATGAGCCCTTAAGTTGTGGAAGCCCTTGGCAAGCCACAGGCTCCCAGCTCTAGGACACTTTCTGGCAATGCCCATATCAGTTGGTTAACTGAGTGGCCTTTATTGATGAGATGGAAGACAGAAACTTAATCTGAGTATAAAGTTAAGGGAAATATATTACGGTGTCATTTCTTTTTTCGTTACAGTAGCTTGGTTGAGGATAAGGGCAATCTAATGAATTGTTAGGGTTAAGCTGTTTTCCTTAAATTTTACGCACTGGCATATGCACTATGGCTCTGTGCTATGGGTTCTCTGCAACTAGATACTGCCAAAGACTGCAATGTATTTTTTTTCTTCCAAATAACTGGATAACACAGCTACTTGATGTGATTGTTTATGAGCCTTGCTAAGCAGGCATGTGCGTACAAGAATACAACTTATACCCTCACCATGTGGTTAGCGTGGCTGACAGGAGCAGTACCAAGCTCTGTCCATCAGGTGGTCCTGACCATGTAGATACTCTCACCCAAAAACAGATCAGCCCCATTCAGCAGGTGGGCCATGATGGTAGAGAGAGAGTTGGACGGGTAAGAAAACTTCAGCCTAGCTATTATCTGCGGTACATTTGTTCAGTGAACTGTTTCTCACCCGAATGGTAGAGTGACTTGATTCTTGGGTCAGAGCATTTACAGTGGTTCCTCTCTGGTAAATGGATTGGATCCCGTACTTGTTTTCCATGCAGGTACATGTGTGGGGTGTACATGAGCTGTCTTGTACGTGCATATAGATTTTTTTTTTCTTCCTTTGCGCTAGATATTGAAAGTTTAATAGCCTGTTGTGCGGTTGCTTTCATTGTGCCATAATGGCACAGTGTGCCTGCATGTGGATGAGCCGGGCTCCACATTCGTGTGGGCTTAGTAAACATGAGGAAATCATTGAGTCAAATAGGACCTACCACATTTTCTTCCTTTCCACAAGAGGTGGATTCTGATGACTAGTGTTTTATTTTTCATTTTTATGAAGTACCAACTGCATATCCAGGTGAATATGTTGACGTCCACCATCCAACACAGCACTATTTACATAAATATGTTCCCAAGAATAATGTACTGAATAATAGAAAGCCCAATGACTCAAACCATCGAACATCTGAACCAGGACCAGCATTCCGATTATCCTCATTGTTCTGATTTTGGGATCTTTAAGTTGCCAGCCACACCAGATAGTTTTAGCTGAACTGTCCGGTTTAATATGTAAAAATGCAATGGAATTAGCAAATTTTTTCTTCTCTTTTCTTTCTTGCTTTCAGTAGGTCAGATTAAGTTTTATTGAGGCAGATCAAGCAAGCATAGTTTAAAAACTTAAAAACTTGACTCTATTTCTAGTTGGGTTATGTTGATTCGAAGACTCTGATTATTCTTCACTTGACTAAATATTCAAGTTCATCATCATCATCATCATCATCATCTAACCTTATCTCAATTAATTAGGGTTGGCTACATGAATCATGTTATGTCGTTCCACTATCTAGGGCCATGCCTTTAGAGGCCATCTAGTCTTTTCTTACTACCTTTATCTACATCCTTTTTGACCTCCCCCTTGCCCTTTTAGAGCTGTCAACTTGTGCCAACTGACTCTAAACCGGTGCAGTTCGTGGTCTTCATTACACATGACCAAACCATCTAAGTCTACTTCCCCTCATCTTATTACTTATTGGTGTTGCTCCTATGTTCTCTCGAATGCATTTATTTCTACTTCTATTACACATGACCAAACCATCTAAGTCTACTTCCCCTTATCTTATTACTTATTGGTGTTGCTCCTATGTTCCCTCGAATGCATTTAGTTCTAATTCTATGTTCCATCGAATGCCTTTAGAGGCTATCTAGTCTTTTCTTGCTCGTCTTGCCACTCATCCATCTCAACATCCTCATTTTAATGCCCAACATTTTGTTCAACAAAGCATGGCTGTTCCTATAGTGATCCCATAAAGTTTCCTTTTAAGTCTAGGTGGAAGAACGATCACATAAAACCAAGGTATTTTATAACGGTTATGGCCTCCATCGTTAACTTTACGATAGTAATGGCTGTTATAGGGGTCGCAATAGCCGTTACAATCTCTCTGTTTTTTTTTTTTTCCATTGAAAAAAATTCGAAACCTGTATTGGCCCCGTAATGGACCCCGTAAAGGGGCCATTATAGCCTTTACGAGTGGTGTCACAGGCTGTTATGGGGACTGTAATAGCCTTTACGGGTCATTTTTTCCATAATGGCTATTACAGCCTTTACGACCCCATAATGTGTAACAGTTGCCACCGTTACCTTTACATAATGACCTTTATGGCATACCATGTATACATCTTCAATTCTTCCAACCATCTTGAATTCTATGGGCAATATCCTTCTCAATCACTCCATTCTCATGAATTATTGATAGAATGTGTTGAAAGGGTAATTTTGGGAAACTTCTTGATTCGCATTCTTAATTCATTTATCTTTTTTCACTCCCATTGTTACTAAAATTGCAATCCATATATTCTATTTTAGTCCGACTAATTTTAAATCATTTAACTTCTAAACACCCCTTCATAAATCTAGCTTTGTGTTTACGCCATCCGTCATCTTTTCAATCAAAACTATGTTATATGCAAACAACTTACACCATGGGATCTTTTTGTACAAATGCCTTGTTAACTCGTCCATAACCAATGCGAAAAGGTATGGGTTCAATGCCGACCATTGGTACAAGCCTACAATAATTCAGAATTCACTTTTCTCTCCACTAGTGATCCCCACATTTGTTACCTCTTCTTCATATATATCCTTAATCGTGTCAAAATATACTTCCGAAACTCCCAACTTTCCCAACACCAACTAGATTAACTCTTTAGGGACCCCATCGTATGCTTTTTTTAAGTCAATAAAGACCATGTGGAGATCCTCCTCTCCCCGTATTTCTCCATTAATTGTTTGAATCGAAAAATACTTCAATGGTAGACTTCCTAGGCATGAAACCAAATTAATTCTCTCATATATTCATCTCATGCCAATAGTCTTTGTTCAATCTCTCTCCTAAAGTTTCATAGTATGGCTCATAAGTTTAATCCTATGATAGTTAGTGTAGCTTTGTATGTCTCCTTTATTAATATAAATGGATACCATGGTACTTTTCCTCCATTTATTTACTATTTTTTTATCATACAATTAATCTTGTTTACGGTGCCCTTTGATTATCACTTTTAATGCATCTAACATGATCTAAGTCTATACCCTATCTCTCTTTAAGATATATTTCTTACCTTCTCTTGTACCAGATATCTTTTGAAGATCATTATAAGCCTTAACTTTAGCTTCACATGCTACTTTCTTAGCAACCATTTTAGATTTCTATATTGTTCAAAACTTCCATTGCTTCTAGTCCTTGCCGGGATTTAAAACATGAATGTTTCTCGTGAAGAACTTTCTATAATTGTTATTCTACCACAAAGTTTCCTTATATGATTGCTTTTTCTCTCTAGATACTCTTAAAATATTTTTTGCCACTTTCTAGTGTATGTTACTCTCTCATTCTAATAACATTTATTTCTTCCTCGTCATTCTACTTTTCTTCTTCCATAAATTACTTATGAATAACATTGCTCTCTCCTTGTAGACTTCACCACCTAGTTTTTAGACACCTATTAATTTTCGCACCCTTTCTTCCGTCTCTTAATATAAACAGTCACATCCAGTAACTTATGTTGCGCAATTAGACCCTCTCTTTGTATAACTTTGCAATACTTATGTATGGATCGTTTTGTTGTTCCATAGTAGAAAAAAGATATGCTTAGCTTGTATATTTGATCCACTTTCGAAAGTTATTAAATGTTCATACGTCTTTTTAAAGTTTGTGTTTGTTAGAGCTAGATTATATGCCATGGCCCCAATTCAAGGATAGCATCCCTAATCTCATTTCTTCTCTACAAACCATATCCTTCGCATATACTCTCATATACTCTACTTTCTTTTCTTATGGAGCCTTTTAAGTATCCTTCTATAAATATCCTCACTCCATTCAGAATTCATCGCCGTAGTCAATCCATATCCTCTTAGAAATGTCTCTTGATTCTATCCTCTAAACCTACTTATGGTGCAGATGCACTAATAACATTGATCATCTCCTTTTAATACAAGTTATATTAATAAAATCCTATGACTTTCTCTCCTAACATCTACAACTTTATACTTTAATTATTTATCTACCATTAGTCCCTACCCCATTTTTGTTATTTGTCATTTCATATATGTTAAAGTTTATATCCATCGTTTTTTTTAATAAGATTTGACCCCTTTCACTTAGGCTTCTGAATGCAAGTTATGTTGACTCTCCTTAGTTTCATCGTATTTGCTGACTCCATACTCTTACCTATCTATGTTCCTAGTGGAAAAACAAATCCTATTCTCCTGGACTAGCCTTTTTTACCTTTCCATGTTCCTTGGGAATCCTTGCTTACTTTTAATAGCAATTGGGAGTTGTTGCAGCATGTCGCCTCTAGAGTATGCCTTAACCAACACTTGCCCATATCCCGTTGCACTTAAGTTCTAATGCAGCGTGTTGCTTATAGGGAACGCCCTAGCATGTGTTCGGAATGTCATATTATTTGGATTTGTGATGAAAGTTATGGCAAAAGTTTGATGCCGGCCGCCAACTTGACACAACCCTCCTCTATTTGGGATGAGAATCAGCAATGAGAGCACAAAATTCCCACAGGTTGATTACGAGCAAGCACTATCTAATAGTCTATCACGGAAGTTCATTCTAATCAACAAGTTGATTAAAATCAATGAGTTCAATATTTAGTATTATAAATATTTTAAATAGTAATGTATGGTAAAATATATAAATAATGGAAGAATATGAAAGTATATGATGCTCGGCTTTTTGGTTAGAGATGACTTGCCTGGAGTTATGTTGACTCAAGTTGACTAGAGTAAAGCCGTGTCAAAGCCGATTTGTGATCTCAAGTGGGTTTCAAGGTGACTCAACTCCAAATCCCGTCAGATCGAGTTGACTAGACTGAGTTTTGTGTTGAGTCACTGAGTTTTGGAACTATGGTTACTAGTAGGTAACATCGGCTCCCCTTTACGCAACACTATGTGTTAGGGTGCTCCTTAGGGCTGTACATCGAGCCGAGTCGAGTTGAGGTGGGCCAAACTTGGCTTGACTCATCCATACTTTCCTCGAGTTTGAGCTCACCCTCGAGCTTACCATTGGAGCTTGCCTTGTTTGCTAAACCTTTCGAGGGGAGCTAGTGATCGAGTCAAGGCAAGCTTACCTCGAGTTGAGTCAAGCTTGCTCTCACCTCAATTTATTATATTTTTAGCTACAAAATACAAATTAAAAGTCAACAACATTAAGTTCAAGAAGTCACATATATATTAAGGGAGAATAGTATTTCTATAGGTGGGACCCCACCATTTAAATGGCCTAGCTCTGATCGGTTTTTCCATTGGCCAGGTCACACACACAATGAATGCAGACCACTAGCAACATTTTTTGAACTATAGATTAACACAGTACATGCATAGCTCACCACATGAATGGACTACCTTGATTATTATGCGAACCATCTTCATGATGAGGCCCAACTGATTCATGGATTAGATGCACCACCTCCCTCATAAAATTGCAATCAATAGTTGCATATGGTGTTTGGTCTTACTATAGCTCCTGTTTTGTAGATGTGTATGGTGTGTGGTCTCACCGTAACACCTGTTTTGTGTAGCGTGTAAAAAAAACAACCACTGTGTGCTCACCATGTTTTCTACTTGAAATTACTCAATCCATCAGGTATGCTCCACAAGGAATGTTCTTACCCTAATAAAATAGTAGGATTAAGAAACCCCCCTAAGGTGTGAGGGTTTTATATGTCCTAAGCTTAGACCCCAATGTGTAAGGGGGGGAGGGAGGGAGAGAGAGAGAATCAAGAAATAAGAAGATTAGGGTATTTTTTTTAACAAATATCTATATGAAACGAGTCGAGGTCGAGCCGAGTCAAGCTTGAATCGAGTCGAGTGACCCAGTGCTCGAACTTGACTCAATTTCTGACTTGAGCTCCTAAATGAAGCTTGGCTTGACTCATTCTACTAAGTCGACGGGAGTCAAGGCGAGTTTTTTGGAGTCTAGTTGATTGAGTTTCTCAAGCTGACTCGGCTCATGACCAGCACTAGTGCTCCTTCCTCTCAGCATTGTCAAATCGACTTTTGTCCTTGCTCAACGGGTGGGTCTTGCAGTCAAGCTCCCAACGAAGGGCAAGAAATAAATTAAGATTGATTTTTCAATCAGAAGTACTATGTGAAATCTTTGGTTTTTTTCTTTCTTCCGCCCTTTTCCTCTATCCCTATCCCATAGGTATAAACCTTTTCTTTAGTATGAATCCATATTATTACATTCCAATTCCCTCCCAATTTGTTTGGATGGGGATTTCTAGTGGTAATTTTCCTTGTTCTTTTTTCCTCTTATTTTCATGCCAAAAGCATGATGAAAGTGCCCTGGTGTTATCTAGGTTAGAAAATTGCTCTCTCTCTCTCTGTGTGTGTGTGTGTGTGTGTGTGTGTGTGTGTGTGTGGTGTTATCTAGGTTAGAAAATTGTTGTGTGAGCGCGTATGCGTGTGTGTGCGCGCATGTGGGTGTGCTTGTGCGTGGTGTGTGGAGCTTGCTTTTAGTAGGGTTTTGTCGAGCTTGCTTTTAGTAGCGTTTCATGGTCTATGCCAAAGAAAGTGATAAGGACTGCAAAGAATATCTTTATATCTTTTATCTTCTGTTCCCGATATATTTTTTCTTTTCTTATTTTGTAACAAGTAATGCTTGTTTTTCCATGTTGTTTTCCTTTTTAATTGAAGTTAAAAAAGAAATCTTTAGCAAATCCTTAAACCCAATTGAAGTAGGACCATTTAATATATTAGTTGTTCTGTTTTGTTATATTCAATTTTTGAAGAAGAATAATATAATTAAAAGAGTTCCTCAATGGATGGCCTCACACCTTTGGAACGGTTAAAAAGGTTGGAAACTGTAAACCATTTGAGGGGCAATAATGATAATATCAATATTTTCATTCATATAAATGATCAATGCTTAATGCCGAGATCAAAAGATTTCCCACTGAAGAATGTTGTCGTTTTTCAAATCTCTATTGGGATCTGATAGGAAATGCTCCACCCACTTGGACGACATCTAGGAAGTGGGGCTTGCACTTTCTTTCACAAGTGGATCTCAATCCAAAGCTGATGTGATTCCGTATTACTTAATTCGATAAATTGTGGTTGATAAAAATAAAAAATAAAAAAAATGATGAATTTGGTGAAATTACAGAAAGAAAGTAAATATGGCAATTCCATTAAACGGCATACCTTACTCTTGTGGTCTGGCACCCAGTCATGTATTTTCTTTGAAGTATTTAGGGTTAATGTCTCGCATTCCTTCCAAACTTCAAATACTAGAAACTAAGTAATAGCAAACATCTGGTATCTACTTTTTCTACAGAGAATAAGTAAAATCACATGTAAAATGTAAGGAGATTTTGTAATGGAAAATGTATTAGTGCATATTACCTTTCAAGCGTGCTTGTCGGGTTGTGGTCAGGTTGTCTAGGTGCTCGGGTTGGGTTTCAGTTGAGAAAATCCAACCCGCATTGAATTCGGGTTGGGTTCAGGTTGAGCAAGTTTGGGTTGGTAACAACTGCACTTGTATTGGGTTTGGGTTGAATCAATATTGAGGATTATGGGTTGGGTTTGGGTTGGGCATCTTGGGTTGAAATTTGTGTTGGGTCGGATTGTGGGTTGGATCCTCTTGAGTTCGGTTTGGGCTCAGGCTGACCCTTCACCTGATCCAGCCTACATGCGTTGGCATCCTTGTAATGAGGTGATCTTTGATGGAACGGCCTTGATTCTGCCTTGTTGCTCTTTGAGCAGCGTCCTCTTCTTGTTTTCGAGAGAGTGTATCTCGTTTTGAAGAAAAAACATACGATCTCGTATGAGGTCGCACCAGTTATGCACATGCTGCTATATATACTAGTGTGGCAGATATGCGAAATATCCAAGCCATCAATCAGATGGACCTCACCATGTAGATGTTGCCACCCAAAGGTAAATGTGGCCACCGTATAGATGTTGCCACCCAAAGGTAAATGTGGCCATGAAATTAAAGTAAGGTGCTGATAAACTGAAAAATAAACTCTGAAAATTAATTGCTGAATTGTAATTTTGAAATAATTTTACTGATATTTTAGTCAAAACTGAAAAGAAATTTTATTGCACCACCACTTTCGGCATTCAGCCTTCAGCATTAAGTGATGGGAGAGGAGCTGATTATCAAACATCACCTACAGGTTAGAAGACCATTGCTGCTTTTCTTTTAACCGTACATTTGTTCACTTAATTGTGGCCCACCTAACTATTGGACCGACTTGATTCTTCAGATAGGGAATCTACATAGTGATACACTTCTAATGTATTGCGTGGATATTGCACCTGTCCACCACTTTGGCATATGTGGTGGTGTGTGCCTTAGCTGACTTGTACAGTCGTGTAGGCTTATCAAGTTACCTTTCAAAACTTTGTTAAAAATCAATTCCAACAATATTCTTTCATTTTTAATGATTATAATAATTTACAAAAATTTGAAACCCTTCCATTAACAATGTTTTATTCAACAATTACTGCATTGGATCCCAATCATTAACCAATCTTCTTGTTTGGTGGAAGTTGTCCAATTTAGTATTGTTTAGCCAATCTAATCAAACTTGGGTCTGTGGGTTCATTGGCTAGTAGGATTGCAGATGGGCTGGGCCTACGTTGATCGAGTCCCTGGTGTTGAATTGACCAGGCTGGGCCTCTCAGGCTGGATCCGTTCAAATTTTTTTTTTTTTTTTTTTTTCAAAATCTTGTTCATGCTCACTGTAGCATAACCCATTTGCAACTGGCACATCTTATCACGTAAAATTAGCCCATAGTCATTTTTGAGTACCGAGCTCGGATTATCACTAGGCATCATAGAAATCTCATCCTCAAACTTGCAAATGCCCCCTTGCAAACTGGCAACCGGATTATCACTTCCATCTAGTTAGCTGGTACCCTTTGATCCTTCCCCGTCTATGCGCCCTAGTTTTAGGTGAAGCGACCCATTCCCTCTTCTGGCCCGGGGTGTAGGCACTACTATTTTTTGGGGCTAGTTTTTATTTATTTATTTATTTATTCTGGCATAGGATGCCTTTCCTTCTTTTGTTATATTTTTCCGGCTATGCTTCGGGTTAGTCGTAAGAGAGATGGTCGACTCCTTGCTTTCAAAAAAAAAAAAAAATGTTTGTTTTGTCATGTAAATAGCGCAAGCAATTGAAAATTTTCTTTTGTTTAAGTAAATAGTGCAAGTAAATTGAAGATTTTGCACTTGTTGGATCTGTACCACCTCACACATCAATAAGACATTTCCCATCGAAGAATGCAGAGGTCTTGTGCTACTTCCCACCCTACCATATCTTTGCACAAGACCTAAGATATTGCATTCTCTTTCACTCAAATGAGTAGAAAACCTCACAAACCTTTACTCATTTCTCTCTTTGCCAAGACAAATGTCTAAAACCATCCAAACACCTCAACATCTCTCATCCCAAATACATCCCTTGTTGAAAAATACAAGGAATTACTCCTCACCATTGAAATTCAAGCATTCTTGTTTCTCATCTTCACTGTGGTTTGAAGAAACGTAGCTTGAAGCCTGTGTCTAGAATACTCCACACCCCTCCTGCAATCACAAGTACACTTAGAACCATGCCTAAGCTTCCTAGTGCCAAATTCATGTACCAGATGGCACTATATTTCTCTGGTTTCTTGATCAAAATCCACATGAAACATGGATAAGCAAGGGTGACGGGCAATGCGATACCGCCTATCAGGCCTGCCAGACTCGATAAGAAGGGGAATGCCGTAGCTATGAAGAAGGACACTGCACCGAAGAATGCTCGGAACCCTGATCGGAGCCACCACGGGCATGGCTTGTTGTGCTTGCTGGTGTATCCTGACTCCATGTTGTCGAACACTGGCATTGCGTAGATTTGGAACGAACTTAGGCAGTTGATTACGACAAGCAAGCTTGTTAGTCCTAGCACAGCTCGTGATGTGTCCTTTCCATGGAATGAATACATGGCGGTCAAGATCCCGCTTGCCGGTATCTGCCATTAAAATAACAAATTAAAGGTCAGAATTTAGATACTGAAGTAATTTACAAGCCTAGAACTTGTATGTGATAACTTAGGAGGGCATGAGAAGGATCCTGAAAGGATCATACAAATCTCTAAAAGAGCTGACCTGGTTCGATGTGGGGCATGTAGCATATCTCATAACACATCAATGGATGTCCATATGATGGGCCCACATCTATTCAGAGTTTACTAAAACCAATAAGAAAAATTAGAAGAAAACTTACCAAGTTGCCATAAGCCCAGTAGCCACCAAGTGCGATGGGAAACAAGCACATGCCAATGACTAGGTATGCGAACTTCACACCTTTCCACATGGGTATGTGTGAAGGATGTTTTAGTGTAGAAGGCATTGTCGACTGCATCCATTAAACAAAACACAAAACAGATAACACAGGTTACATCTCTACCCGACATGCAGCTTTTCCATATGGATTTTGTTTACTCTGGGAAAAGAGAAAATATCTTCTTTCCCTTTCCCACTAATTTTCTGTTTCTTTCTTTAATCAGATAATATCAATATCATTATTATTATTATTAGTTGAAGTGCTGCCGCCATGCACTGGTGGGGCCCATTCAGATGCTAACTTTAGATGTAAGGTTTAAACATTTGCTATTTTTGGAATTTGAACACAGGACCTTCCTCTCTGATACCATGTTAAATAACCACTTTTTCTAAAAGCTCGAACTGTTAGAAGATGGCGTATTAATGTCCACCTAAGAGAATCACAACAGCATATCTAAACAGTGTGGCCGTGGCTTACACGCCACTATCTACACCTTCGGCACCCATTCTTTCATGTCAATGGGCCCAGTTCGGGCCTGAAAAATCAGAATTTTGAATAACCCCGGCCTGAAGGAACGTCCCGAAACAGTTCAAAATCCGGGCCGAGACCTACTGCAGGCCCGGCCCGTTGACAGCCCTAATTATCACTATAGCATGTACCTGTATCATTGAATTATCTGAAGCAGAAACAAAGGGTGCTGGTATCAATCATGATAGGTGTCCATGATCATGATATGCTTTTTTATTATTTATTCTTCTAAAGAGAATTACTTTGATACTCTGGCCGAATGTGATGGATGATACACATGCACTTATAGATTACATACAAACTGCATACGTGGAATCCAAGTAATTCAAACTAAAACGTCAAAACTATGGGCCCCAGTTTAGATGTATCATGAACAAAAAAAAATTCCACTTATTTGATTAGATGACGATCCAATTGGTGGGCATTTCTTTGATGGGTTAAAAATGAAAGAAAATATCAAATGGCCCTATTTCAGAAAACAAGCGTCCAAAAATTTATAAAAGTGCGGATTGTATAGTGTCTAAGTGCCTGCGTATCAAGCATCGCATGCAGGCAGAGTATCAAATAACCCATCTTTTTCTAAAAGCTAGAAAAAGAGGAACAAAGGAGGTGTACCAAAGGAGTGTGTGACGCACCTGAATCTCCAACACTAGATTGTGGCCTCTAAAAGCGAAAGCAATGATCCCAAGAGCATTTAGTATACCAAAAACTCTAGCAGTATCGGATCTTGCTCTAACTGGGTCATACGATACGCCTATGGGCCTACTCTTGCTAATGGACACCACCCAGATCAGCGTACAATAGCTGACGGCTGTGATTGCACCGATCAATGAGACCCCAGCAATGGAATTCAAGTTGGGCAGCTGGGCTAGCACCACTGCTAAGCACACAAAGACCAAGTACCACTCTATGGTTGTTAACGGCTGTGATTCGCATTTGGTCCCACATATGTTCTGAAAGAAAAGCTTCATGCTACCTCCACCGATTATTATGAGGGCCGTACACGTGCCTGCTGATAGATACATGGTCGGAAATAGGGCTAGCCAGGATCCTAGCTTTTCACCTGATTGTCATTCAATTCCAACCGTTAGATTGTCTAAGATCAGATTCCACATTGACGATGGGCGCCGCTTCGGTGGATCCCCAATTATGGGGCCGACCATGATGTATGTAGCTTACATCCACGCCGTCCATCCGTTTTGAAAATTATTTTAGGACATGATTCCAAAAATGATGCAGATCCAATCTCAGGTGGACCACACCACAGGAAACAGTGGTGATTGACCATTAAAAACTTCGTATGATCCACAAAAGTTTTGGATCAAGCTTATATTTATGTGGTCCCTTCATCTAGGTTCTTGTGACCTTATCAATAGGTTGGATGGCTAATAAGCATTCCAGTGGCCCCAAAGAAGTTTTTGATGGTGGGTAATCAATCACCACTTATTTTATTTTTTATTTTTTTTCTTTTTCTGGGGCGTGGTTCACCTGATATTTGTATCTGCTTCATTTGTGGGATCATACCCTAAAATGAGCTTCAAAACGGATGAACGGCGTGGATGTAAGGCACGTACATCACGGTGGGCCCCACAGTCGGGGATCCACCGAAGCCGCGCCCTTGTGAAACGCTTAATATATTAAAGAAATCCGTCATGGGTCTGATGGGGATTGAAAGTGAAATCCAACCTTTTGACTAAAATGGGTAGACCAAGTGGGGCCCACTTCATAAATCACATCGGACTTTAACTTGCGGTGTTTCACACCGACTTACATCCCGTGAAACTCTTCACTGTCTGATCCGATCAAACGGTGGAAAAAGTCAAATAAGTGGGCCCCACCATCGGCAATTTAAAAAAAAATCATTTTGGCCACACGCACTGTAAGTCACATGCAAGAGCACATTTCTATTGACTTACCAAAAGCAGCCCTTGAAAGCTGGATGTATCGGCCGTAACGGGTACCCGGCACCGATTCATGGAGTTGGGTGAGTATCCAAAGCGTGTAAAGCTGCCAGGAGAAGGCAAAACACAGGCACAAAATGCCCCATGTCCTGCAAAAATCAGTCCGAAAAACAGTGACGCCATCATCGAACATTCTCATTTTCTTACTACAAGTTGAAAGAAACGGCACATACCATCCAAGGAACGTGAACGCGACAGGCAGCACGAGTGCCTGAACTCCGATTCCGGCCGTGACGTTGTGGAATGCTGAGTAGAAGGCATTGCCATTTCTCGACTCGGTGATCGGCAGCCAGGCATCCTGTGGGTCAAGCTTTGTGAGGTGGCCCATGTCTTCCAAGTAGCCCCTCATGTTGATGATCGCCTTACGCATGGGGCTGGCTAGCGGGGTGATGAAGCGGGGCGTCCGTGGGGTTTTTGGGGCTGATGGGGGGAGGAGGGGGGATCGAGTGAGGGAAGGTGAGTGGAGGTTGGATGGCGGAGCCGATATCGGCGGTGTCGGTGCTGCCGTTCTTGGTGTTCTTGGTGTAACTGGGATGGAAACAACTTCCACAACATCTTCCATCTCTCTCTCTCTGTGCGTGTATGTGGGTAGCAAAGACTACAAAGCAACTCTCTCTCTCTCTCTCTCTCTCTCTCTCTCAGAGATTACAAAGCAAGTGTGTCTACGAATGCATGTTATAAGGGGAGGAGAGGGGAGGATTGGGGGTAGGTTGGGATGCTGGGGCCGCCTATGACACACCTTCTTTAAGCCGTTAGTTTGACTGTCTTTGGGTGGCTGGTTTTTGTGGCTACATTACTGACCCATTTGCGTGCACCCGCTCATTATTCGGAGTGGGTTAGGTGCAGCCCCGGTCTCACCCAATACGGTGCCGCACTGACTGTGGGGCCTTTCTTGATGTATGTATTGTATATCCACTCCGTCCATCTGTTTTGACAGCTCATTTCGGAGCATGAGCCCAAAAAAGTGAAGCAGATCCAAATTTCAGGTGCATCCATGAACTTCCGTGGCCCGCAAGAAGTTTTTAAAGGTCTCAATCACCACTGTTTCCTGTGGTATGGTCCACCTGAGATTTGGATCTGCTTCTTTTTTGGGCTTATGTCCTAAAATGAGATAGCAAAACGGATGGACGGTCTGGATATACAATAAATACATCAAGATGGCCCCACGGTCTGGTCTACACCGTCTTGGGTTCGGCCAGGCGCACCTAATCCGCTACCGTCATTATTGTTCATGTGGCACGTTTATACCACAATCCAACCACTCCAAATCGTGGGGTCCAGTGCAGATTTTACATGGCCTAGATTACTTGAGTGTATGATCCTGATCGTCCAATCCGTATAAAAAATAGCGAATGGTCCAAATTTGTTGAACGAGTGCGCCTGGTTCGATGGTTTGGATTGTCTAGTGAATCTGATCTCAGGTTTGGATTGAGATACGTCGACAATGGCTATGCGCATGAGCCAGATGGTCACACTCATTTAGGGCTGTCTATGGGTTGGGCCACGTCCAGGCTTAGGTTCGAACTTTTAGACGTTGGGTCAGGCGCAGGCTCGGTCCCGAGTTTGCATAAAAGCTAAACAGCTTGGATCTGGTATGGAATTTTCTACTAAGAGGCCGGGTCGGTGTTGACTCGACCCGGTGTCTAGGGTTGATCAGTTCTCCACCGATCCAAGTGGGCACAGATTCCCTAGTGATGGGGTTTTCCTTCGCTGGTGTAGAGGAGAAGATGGTGCAGCCTGGGTGTGGTTGGGCGCCCGGCCGGTTTTGGTCAGGCGATCGAAATTCACCTGGATGGACAGTTTATTACTGGACTGTTTTCGTAACAGTCGGGTCCCCGATGGTCTGATGACCGGGCGCCCGGTGCCCAGGTCGGGCACTCGATCAGGTTGGGGCGGGCGTCCGAAAGTCGGCAGGTTTTATTTCAAAACTCGTTGGACAGTTTTATGGTTGGCCGGGTGCTCGATGGTCCACTGACCGGGCGCTCAACCATGCGCGGACGCTATAACGCAGTTTCCTATTTTCCTCTGTTTCTTCGGTTGCTCTATTTAAGAGGCTCCAAAACGAGATTAGGGTATCCTAACAGGAAGTTTTCACGTTCAAGAAGAGAGAGAGAGAGAGAGAGAGAGAGAGAGAGAGAGAGGAAGCTTGTGGAAGGGAGGATTCTGCTTATAGAGGTGATCTAGTACGCAGTTTACGTCTCAGCATTTCTACGTCCTCGTGATCGATGAGATCCCTTCATTTTTCTATATTCTCTTATTATTTATGCACGCCTGTGTGAGTGAAGAAGGTTTGATCCAAGCAAGTTGTGCTTGTGATCGGTTGTAACAATTCTCTTTCATAGTGGATTGTTAGTCTGGACTAGGTCCCGTGGTTTTTACCTCTTCGAGGGTTTTCTACGTAAAAATCTCTTATGTCATGTGATTTATGATTTAGTTTATTGCTATATCATATCCCATAATTCAAGTAGTTGGGGGGGGGGGGGGGGGGGGGGGGGGGGGGGGGATCCTAAGGTTTTGTGAAACGCACCCAACAAAAGTGGTATTAGAGCATTCAGGTTGTTTGAACAAAAGTGTGATCGATTCTGAATTATGGAAGGTGGCTCATTAAGGATGATCAGCCTCAATGGGTCTAGCTGGACCATATAGAAGGCTAAGATGGAGGACTTGCTTTATTGCAAAGACTTATATGCTCCAATCTTAGGCATATCAGCGAAAATAAAAGATATGCCAGATGATGGTTGGAAGAAGTTGGACTCGAATGCGGTGGGCTTTATTAGACAATGGTTAGACGATTCTGTATTCCACTATGTGTCTATGGAGACCTCAGCCACTAGCCTATGACAGAAATTGCAAGGGCTGTATGAGAGAAAGACAACGGCAATAAGATCTTCCTAATTAGAAGATTTGTAAATCTCAAGTTTAAGGATAATGGTTCTGTGGCTAAGCCATGAATGAAGTCAACAATATTGTGAACCAGCTCTCCGCTATGAAGATGGTCCTAGATGATGAACTACAGGCTTTGTTATTGCTTAATTCATTGCTTGATAGTTAGGAGACATTGGTGGTGTCTCTGAGTAACTCCGCACCAGACGGAAAGATGTCCATGGAGCAGATAACAAGTTACCTCTTCAATGAGGAGACAATGAGGAAGTCTTAAGGGTCTACTCAGTAAAAGGTTCTCGTGACACATGATCGGGAGAGAAGAAAGAACAGAAAGGGCGGGAAAGCTTGAGATAAATCTAGAGGCAAGCCTAATGTCAGGAGAGATGTTGAATGTTGGAACTGCGGTAAGAAGGGCCATTATAAAAGTGAATGTCACAAGAAAAATGATTAGAAAGGAAAGGGAAGGAAAAAGGTGATGAATCAGACTCTACTGGGGTCGCCTCCGATGGCGACGTTGTGGTCATTCTCTCAGCGGATCACGATGTTTGTCTCATGGTTACGAATCAGGACACCGATTGGGTGATCGATTTGGGAGCGTCGTTTCATGCAACTCCATGAAGGGATTTTTTCATAAGCTACAAGCAAGGCGGCTATGGTACAGTGAAGATGGGGAACTCTGGAGTATCCCAGATTGTGGGAGTTGGTGATATTTGTGTGAGGACCGACGTTGGCTGTACATAGGTTCCAAAAGATGTGAGACATTTCCAACCTTCACCTCAACTTGATGTCGACGGATATTCTGATGTTTGTGGTCCTATGAGGACAAAATCCTTGGGTGGGGCATTGTATTTTGTCACATTTATTGATGATGCATAGGAGGGTTTAGGCTTATGCTTTGAAATCCAAGGACGAGGTCTTTGGTGTGTTTAAAATGCATGTTTCATGCCATGGTTGAGAGAGAGACAGGTAGATCATTGAAGTGTATTCGCATTGACAATGGTGGTGAATACATCGGGGCTTTTCATGAGTATTGCAAGTCCCTAGGTATACGACATGAACAGTCGATGCCCAAGACACCCTCAGCACAATGGTGTATCTGAACAAATGAATCGTACCATTGTAGAGAGAATCAGATGCATGTTATCCCATGCGAAATTGCCTAAGATGTTCTGGGGAGAAGTAATGCACAAGACAATGTATTTGATAAACATGTCTCCATCAGCCCCGTTGAATGGAGAAGTACCTGAGAAGGTGTGAACTGGATGTGATCCTTCGTAAAGTCATTTCAGAGTGCTTGGATGCAGGGCATCCGTTCACGTACCAAAGGACGAGAGGTCCAAGCTCGATACGAAGATCAGACAGTGTGTATTCTTGGGGTACGATGATGAAAAGTTCGGTTACAGATTCTGGGATCCGACCGAGAAGAAACTTGTTAGGAGTAGAGATGCGGTTTTCATTGAATATCAGTGTATAAAAGACATTGGAAAGTCAGAGAAGACCCAGCCCAATTTAGGTGAGCTGGAAGACATGGATCCGATTACTCCTCCTATAGTGCCTGATGACGGGGAAGTCTAGCAAGGTACAGAGGATGTGGGAGTTCCTACAGAAGATGGACCTGGGGAGCAGCCTCCACTTGATCCGCTTGTTGAGCCACGGGTGAGGAGGACATCAAGGGACAGACACCCGTCTAAGAAGTACTCGCCGCATGAGTACATTATGCTTACTGATGGGGGAGAGCCAGAAGATTATTCTGAGGCCCTAGTCGATGAGCATAAGAGGGAGTGGTTGAAAGTTATGCAAGGGGAGATGAAATCCTTACATAAGAACCACACCTATGATATGGTGAAATTGCCTAAGGGCAAGAAATCTCTGAGCAACAAGTGAGTATTCAGAAAGAAGATTGAGCAGAGGAATTTACATACGAGATTCAAGGCCAGACTTGTGGTGAAAGTTTTTTATCAGAGGAAAGGCATAAACTTCGAGGAAATATTCTCACCAGTGGTGAAAATGACATCCATACGGATGTTGCTTGGGTTAGCGGCTAGCATGGATCTGGAGATAGAGTAGTTACATGTTAAAACTGCTTTCTTCCATGGTGACTTGGAAGAAGAGATCTACATGCATCAACCAGAGAGGTTTGAAGTCAAGGGCAAAGAACATATGGTGTGTAGGCTTAGGAAGAGCTTGTATGGCTTGAAATAAGCTCCGAAGTAATGGTACAAGAAGTTCGACTCATTCATGTTAAAGCATGTATATGACAGAAAGGAGTCAGACAACTGTGTGTTCACTCGCAGGTTTTCCAATGTTGATTTCTTAGTTTTGTGATATTGTACGTTGATGACATGCTCATCATGGGAAAGGACATAAAAAAGATTGACAGGCTGAAACAGGAGTTGGGTAAGTCGTTTGTAATGAAAGACTTGCGCCCAGCTAGACAGATCCTGGGAATGGAGATAACCCGTGACAGAAGCAGCAGGAAGCTTTGGTTATCATAGGAGCAGTATATCGAGAAAATCTTAGAGCGGTTCAATATGAATGCAGCGAAGCCGGTCAGTATTCCACTAGATGGTAACTTCAAATTGAGCGACAAACAATGTCCTAAGATGAAGGCAGAGGTGGATGAGATGCAGAAGATACCCTACGCCTCAGCGGTAAGAAATTCGGTGTATGCTATGGCCTGTACGCACCCAAACATAGCATATGCGGTTGGTGTTGTTAGCCGGTATCTTGCCAATCCTGGCAAAGAACATTGAGCAGCGGTGAAGTGGATACTACGGTATCTGAGGGGCTCATCCAGGTTAAGCCGATGCTATGGTGACGAAAAACCTGTGTTAGAAGGCTACACAGATGTATATATGACAGGTGACATAGACTCCAAGAAGTCTACATTGGGGTTCATGTTTACGTTTGCAGGGGGAGCGGTCTCTTGGCAGAGCAAGCTACAGAAGGTCGTAACATTGTCGACGACAGAGGCCGAGTACATTGCGGTTACAGAAGCATGCAAAGAGATGCTTTGTATGAAGATTTTCTTACAGGAACTCAGCCTTAAGCAGGAGTAGTATATGGTTTATTATGATAGCTAGAGTGCGATACACTTGAGCAAGAATCTAAGTCAGCATTCCAAGTCGAAGCACATAGAGATTCGGTATTATTAGATCAGGGATACCTTGGAATAAAAGGTGTTACAGGTTGAGAAGGTCCACACGGATGATAACGGGTCAGATATGATGACTAAGACTTTGCTTAAGGGCAAGTTTGAGGTTTGTAGAAATTTGGCTGGCCTGAAGAAGGCTGATTCCTCCTGAGTCGGAAAGGGGGAGATTTGATGGAGTTTTCCTTCTCAGGTGTAGAGTAGAAGATGGTGCAGGCTGGGTGTAGTCGGGCGCTCGGCCGGTTTGGTCGGGCGACTGAAATTCACTCGGATGGACAATTTATTACTGGACTATTTTCGTAACAGTAGGGCGCCTGATGGTTTGATGACTGGGCGCCCGGTGCCCAAGTCGGGCACCCGACCAAGTTGGGACGGGCGCCCAAAATTTGGCAAGTTTTATCTCAAAACTCACTGGACAATTTTATGGTTGGCCTGGCGCCCGATGGTCCACTGATTGGGCTCCCGACCATGTGCTGACTACTATAACACAATTTTCTGTTTTGGCTCTATTTCTTCAGTTGCTCTATTTAGGAGGTTCTAAAATGAGATTATGGTATCCTAATAGGAGGTTTTCACGTCCAAGGAGAGAGAGAAAAAAAAGAGGAAGAGAGAGAGAGGAAGCTTATGGAAGGGAGGGTTTTGCTTGTAGAGGTGATCTACTGCGCAGTCCACGTCTCAGCACTTCTACGTCTTCGTGATTGGTGAGATCCCTCCGTTTTTCTATATTCTCTTATTGTTTATCCACTCCTACGTGAGTGAAGAAGGTTTGATCCAAGCATGTTGTGCTTGTGATCGGTTGTAACAGTTCTCTTTCATAGTGGATTGTTGGTCTAGACTAGGTCCCGTGGTTTTTACCTCTTCGAGGGTATTCCATGTAAAAATCTCTTATGTTGTGTGGTTTATGATTTGATTTAGTTCATTGCTTTATCAGATCGGATAATTCAAGTAGTTGAGGGGGTGAAATCCTAAGGTTTTGTGAAACGTGCCCAACACCTTAGGACTTCCTGGGATCAGAATATAGGTAGGGCCAGAACCCATCCGTTGTGACATGAGCCCAAAAATGAGGCGGATCCAGAACCCAAGTAGACCGCACAACATGAAATACTGGGATTGAATGCCTCCATTGAAACATTCCAGTAGTATGAAAGTTTTGGATGAGACTTAACTTTTTTGTGTTTTCAATTCATCAGGTGAGAATGACCTTATGAACGGTTTGGATGTACATTCGTGGGCCTTGGGAAAGATTTCAATGGTAGGCATTTCACTCCCACTTTTTCCTATCCGGCTCGCTACACTTTTGGATCCATTTCATTTTTGGAAGCGGATTAGCTGTGGCCTGCCTCACTGTCTCCTTACCCAGGGGCCATGTTTTTTTTTTTTTTTTTTTTTTTTTAACGCACACACCTACACCCCACACTCAGACATCCACCCAGTACTCATCCCTTGCCATGGGGCCTACTTGAGAATTAGATTGGCAAAACAGATGGTCGATCTGGATATATGGAATACATGCATCAAGTTGGGCCCATGGTAAGGGCCGCACCATCTGAGATGTAGCCAGCGCTGCACCTAATTCGCTCTCTTATTTTTTAGCTTATTTCCACATGAACCGAAAAAACAGATGGGCAGAGTGGATTTCCCATAAACATCCGGTGGGCTTACGAACTTCTGTCGAGGATTTGGTACTACCCACCAGGACCCAGCTAGAGATAGATGGTTATGTAAGGGCATTTGTGGGGGCGCTCCTTGATCTATATGTTTTATCCACACTGTCCTTCTATTTTGAACTATCATTTTAGGACATGAACACAAAAAGTGGCAGATGGGAGGCTTAAGTGGACCATACCACAAGAACTAATAGGGATTTAAAGCCTATCATTGAAAACCTTATTGGGAGACATAGGAGTTTTGGATCAAACGGATATTTATATTTTCCCTTCATATGGGTCTATATAACCTTATGAATAGGTTGGATGGAAAACAAATATCACAGTGGGCCCTAGGAAGTTTTCAACCGTAAGAGTTCAATCCTTGCTTTTTTATGTGGTGTGGTCCAATGGAGCCTTTGATCTACCTCCTTTTTGGGCTCATTGCCTAAAATGATCTATCAAAATAAATGAACGGCATGGATAAAACCTATAGATTACGTTGGGATCCACTGAGCCCTCGCATGACCATCCGTCTCTAGCTCTGGTCGGGGTACTACTCAATCTGCGCCCAAGAACTTCCAGGTTGGCGTCGCACGCGGGTGCCGATTTGGTGAGACACTTACTCACCCAAGGTGGTGCGGCCCTTACTGTTGGGCACACCTTGATGTATATATTCTGCATCAACGGTGTACATCCATTTTTATCAGAACATTTTAGTGTATTATCCTAAAAATGAATCAGATCCGAATTATCAGGTGGACTTTATCATAAGAAACAGTCGTGATTGACAATTAATGGGCCACAAAAGTTTTGGATGAAGCTGATATTTGTTTTTTCCCTTCATCCAGGCTTATGTGACCTTATCAAGAGATTGGATGGACAATAAAAACTAGGAAAACATTAAGGTACGCTCTAAGAAGTTTTTAATGGTAGCACGATCAATCACCAATGTTTCCTGTGATATTGTTAACACCCACATTGATAGTCTCACTTCAATGTTAGTCAACCCCACATTGGAATCGATACCAGGATCTCAATGTCTGTCTCAAAGGTGTGGGTGTGGATTTGCTTCATTTTTGGAATGATGCCCTAAAATATATGGAAAAACGGATGGACACCATGGATCCAAAATACATACATGAAAGTGGCCCCACATAAGGGCTACATCGTCTTGAGTGAGGCTGGGGTTTCACCTCGCTGGCTTCCATTGCAGGCAATCCGTCATCCCCTAAATGTATGCTGACGCAGACACCATTCCATATGCAAGCAATGGCAAACAGTTGCAATGTCCAAATCACCCATCAGAAGGGAACCACTATAGACACTATACCCTAAGAATCAGGTTAGTCCATAGTCAGGTGGGGCCACAAACGTAAAAAGCAGCTGATGCTTTTTACGCCCGCCCACTTGTTTTCAACACCATGGCCCATCTAATCGTGGATCACCTTTATCTTAATTTGCACAGGAACATCACGTCCACCTGATGGATGGATTGGATATTTCACCTGATGTGTGCCTCTATGACATCATGTGCATCAGGAACATCACGTCCACTTGATGGATGGCTTAGGTATTTCACCTGACGTTTGCGTGTATGACAGCTCATGCATCAGCAGATTCATAAGTCAGGCTGAGCTATGTTTGTTAAAATAAGAATTTTAAACTCTTTATTTTTCATGTATGATCAGTAACTATTGTTGTAATTAACCATTAAATTTGATAATTGATCTCTTGAAATGATGCTTTTATCCTAACTTTATAAATATTAGAGAAATTATAATTTTGCGTGAGATGACCCAAACAAACGGCACATGATATAGACCACCAAATGGTAGACCATTCATGACATTTGATCTAAACCATACAAATGCTGTAGACTACAAAGCATCTTTCTCTCTCTCTAGCAAATACTACAAAACAACTCTCTACAGCAAAGACTACAAAGCAACTCTCTTTCTCTCTCTCTCTCACACAGAGATTACAAAGCAAGTATGTCTATGAATGCATGTTATAAGGGGAGGATTGGGGTAGGTTGGTATGCTGACGGAGACAAATCAGTTGGGCCGCCTATGACACACCTTCTTTAAGTCGTTAGTTTGACCGTCTTTGGGCGTTTGGTTTTTGTGGCTACATTACTGATCCATTTGCGTGCACCCGCTCATTATTCGGAGTGGATTAGGTGCAGCCGCGGTCACACCCAACATGGTGCCGCACTGACAGTGGGGCCTACCTTGATGTATGTATTGTATATCTACTCCGTCTATCTATTTTGACAGCTCATGTCATAGCATGAGCCCAAAAAAGTGACGCAGATCCAAATATCAGGTGCATCCATAAACTTCTGTGGCCTACAAGAAGTTTTTAATGGTCTCAATCACCACTCTTTTCTGTGGTATGGTCCACCTGAGATTTGGATCTGCTTCTTTTTTGGGCTCATTTCCTAAAATGAGGTAGCAAAACTGATGGACGGTGTGGATGTACAATAAATACATCAAGATCGCCCCACGGTCTGGTCTACAGGGTCTTGGGTTAGGCTCGCACCTAATCCGCTCCCGTCATTATTGTACATGTGGCACGTTTATACCACAATCCAACCACTCCAAATCGTGGTGTCCAGTGCTGATCGTACATGGTCTAGATTGCTTGAGTGTATGATCCTGATCGTCCAATCCGTATAAAAAATAGCAAATGGTCCATATTTGTTGAACGAGTGCACCTGGTTCGATGGTTTGGATTGTCTAGTGAATCTGATCTCAGGTTTGGATTGAGATACGTGGACAATGGCTATGCGCATGAGCCAGATGTTCACACTCATTTAGGGCTGTCAATGGGTTGGGCCACGGCCCGGCTTAAGTTCAAACTTTTAGACGTTGGGTCAGGGTCAGGCTCGGTCCTGAGTTTTGGGCACAAAAGCTAAACAGCTTGGAACTGGAATGGAATTTTCTACTCAGAGGCCGGTCGGTGTTGACTCGACCCGGTGTCTAGGGTTGATCAGTTCTGATCCACCAATCCAAGTGGACGCAGATTCCCTTGGACTTCCTGGGGTCAGAACATAGGTGGGGCCAGCCTTCAATCTACCTTCTTCTTGGGATCATCTCCTAAAATGATCTATCAAAATAAATGAACAAAATGGATAAAACATATAGATCAAGGTGGCTCTACAGAGCCCTCAAATGACTGTCCGTCTCTAGCTCTGTCGGTAGTACGCAATCTGCGCCCAGAAACTTCCAGGGTTGGGGCCGCAGGCGGGAGCCGATTTGGTGAGACCCGTACTCACCCAAGATGGTGTGGCCCTTGTCGTGCGGCATACCTTGATGCATGTATCAACAGTGTCTATCTATTTTTTCCCATAACATTTTAGTGTATTATCTTAAAAATGAAGCAGATCCAATTATCAGGTGGACCTTATCACAGGAAACAGTGGTGATTGACAATTAATGGGCCACACAAGTTTTGGATCAAGCTGATATTTATTTTTTTTCCCTTCATTCAAGTTTATGTGACCTTATCAACAGATTGGGTGGCCAATAAAAACTACGGAAACACTAAGGTACGCTCTAAGAAGTTTCTAATGGCAGGAAGTTCAATCACCACTGTTTCCTATGATATGGTCCACCTGATAATTAATTGGATCTGCTTTATTTTAGAGATGATGTCCTAAAATAATATGGAAAAACGAATGGACACCGTGGATCCAGAATACATAAATGAAAAGGCCCCACATAAGAGCCACACCGTATTGAGTGAGGTTGGGTTCTCACCTAGTTGGCTTCCGTTGCAGGCAATCGGTCATCCCCTAAAAGTATGCTGACGCAGACGCCATTACATATGCAAGCAATGGAATAGAGGTGCAAAATGTCCAAATCACATATCAGAAGTGAACCACTACGTAGACTCTACACCCTAAGAATCAGGTTTGTCCATTAGTCCGGCGGGGCCACATTTACAAGAACAAACGTAAAAAGCAGCAGATGCTTTCTACATCCGCTCACTTATTTTCAACATTATGGCCCATCTAATTTTGGATCACCTTTATCTTTGCGCAGGAACATCACGTCCACCTGATGGATGGCTTGGATATTTCACCTGACGTGTGCTTCTATGACAGCATGTGCATCAGGAACATCGCGTCCATGTGGACGGCTTGGGTATTTCACCTGACGTGTGCGTCTATGACAGCCCATATGATCAGTTAGGCTGAGCTATGTTTGTTAAAATAAGAATTTTAAATTCTATTATTTTTTTTCTTCATATATGATCAGTAACTGTTGTTGTAATTAATCATTAAATTTTGCAATTGATCGCATGAATTTCATGCTTTTGTCCTAACTCGGTACAGATGGAGAAATTACTATTTTGAGTGAGATTACCTAAACATTAGCACATGATATAGACCACCAAATGGTAGACCATCCATGACATTTCATCTAAACCATCCAAATGTTGTAGGTAACTTTTTCCTTTTTTTCATTTAGAATTTATATAACGGTAAAATGAGATTTTTCACATATCTATAAAATCAAGGTCAAAAGCATCATTTTATGTTGTCAATGGTCAAATTTAATAGTTAACAGTCCCCTTTAATGATTAATTATCACAGAAGTTAAATATATATATTAATTGTTTATAACCATGCACGTTTAAAAATAAAGAAAATGATCAATTATGATATATAAAAAAGGGAGGGAGGTATATATATTGTTGTCGCTGATTTTAAGCTATAAGTTAAGTTGGATGAATATCCTTGTCGGAAGACATCGTGAGTTGATCTTAAGGATGATGAAGGGTCCTGATTTCTGATTAAAAGCCTGCAAGGATGTAGAAAAGGCCAAGAGGTGGCCGGGGATCGGCCGTTAGTCCTTCAATACCTAAGTTAGTTGACTTTCGTATAAAAGAATCTCTCTTTAGATAAATTTTAGGACCGTAATTTCAGGAGAGAAATTCATGGACTAGCTTTGATCCGTTCCGTGATTATGGGGGACATCCTCATGATTTTCGGCGATCTTCCTGATCTTTCGCCTATTTCACCAATGGAAACCCTTGATTCTTGATACTTATAGTAGTTTAGCCAAGGTCAATTCGGAGGTCGGAGGTTGGATCGAGGAGCCCAATACTTCCTCAAGTCAAACTATCTCGAACTATGGATAGGTCGGTTTTTATCTGACACGAGGTCAGCTCATATTTTACCTATAATAGAAGGCCCCTTACTCTCGAGTTCGGCTCGTCCGGCTCGGGGGTAATCCTTTGAAGGAGGTAAGCTGACCTGATTATTTTTGGCTTTTAGCCGTTTACCGTTGTCATTCTAGGCGGGCGGGAAAACGGCTTTTAATGCATTGATTCAAATATTGAGGATTTATCATTTGCCCGTATGGCGTGGAGGCTTTTTCAGAATTTCAATAAACGGGATATGGCCACGTGGCAGTACTAAGCGTCACTTTTGTACGACTAGTCATGAATCCCTCATGTGGAAAGAGCGGAGATCGAGGAGGCGTTCGCATTTAATGTGAAGAGATTTTCTCTGTCGTATAAAATTTTGAACTTCACCAAAATTTCCATTTCTTCTTCTCGAAGCCTTGCTCCTTTGATCATCTTCTTCAAACTCTCGTTTTTTCTTTCTTTCTCAAAATCTTGCTTTCTCTGATTATCCTTCTTAAGCGTGGTGTACTAGCATTCTTGGTATGCTCCTCATTCCTCTAGCAACTCTTTAATTTTCCATTTTGCTTTCTGCCATGTCTGAATCTTCAAATTCTGATGCTATCCTTAAAGTGAGGTTTGAAGATCATGAATCGAACCCACCCTCTCTAGATTCTTGGGAGATGAACCCTGTAGAATCCAGTTCTAGGACTGAAACTGTAAATCGTGCTAGAGAAGAGGAATCAACGCCTATAGAACCGATCTCCGGGGGTACTGCTGGTCCAACTTGTAAGGATGCTTTCGAACTAGATAGTGTAAAATCACTATGTAGACACCCCACCTTCGGCTACACTGTTAGTAGAGATAGCTGGTTGAACGGAGGACCATACCCCCAAATCCCAAGTCCAAACTCAGCCAAACTCACCCTTGTAAGCCCCATTCCATAGCCCAGTTCAAGCCTGAACCCAGTCAACCCAGTCCTAAACACCACCCTGAAAAACCCCCCATAAAAAAGTCCAGTCAAAAAGACCCAAAAAAAGTCAAACTCACTGAGTCAACTCGTTGAGTTAACCCGCTGAGTCAACCCGTTGAGTCAACCCGTCGAGTCAAAACACCGAGTCAACCCGTCGAGTCAACCCGTCGAGTCAAACCACCGAGTCGACCCGCTGTGTCAACTCACTGAGTCGACCAGCGAGTCCAACAGCAGCCCCGAGGGAACGGCCGTACTCGCTGGAAACCGAGGAGCGTCCGTACGGGCGGCCCATGGCAGGCCGCCCGGAAAAAATTACGAGAATGCCCCTCTCGCTGCTATAAATACCCCCCTCCCCTTCTCATTTCAACAGACCACTCAGCCAGAGAGAGCCCGTCCGTCTGAGTCACCCCCTTTATCCTTTAGCCCATTCCTTCACCAAGGAGAGCCCGAGTGAGGAGAGCCTAGCCCTGGTCCAGCCCAGCCCGACCACTGGTCCAAGCCTCCCAAGCCATTCAAGTCCTGATCCAGCCACTCGAAGCCAACCCTTGCGACACCTCCGTCCATCCAGCTACTCTTTTTCCAGCATCATCTCATTTGCATCTAGCATAAGTGCAACATTTACTTTTCTTCCAACCCCCCTGCTTCACTACTAGCACCTTGATCCGTCAAGTACACATGCATATGTCTTTATATTAAGCACCTGTCAGTTCGAGCGTATGCTCTGGGCTTGCCCGTTGTTGGAACCTGCCCATCAGAAACTCTTACTGTTCAGACCTGCATTCACGCTTCACCATAAAACACCTTGATCATTCAAGCACACTGCATACGTCTTATATTAAGCACCTGTCAGTTCGAGCGTACGCTCTGGGCTTGCCCGTTGTTGGAACCTGCCCATCAGAAACTCTTACTGTTCAGACCCGCATTCATGCATCATGTCATCCATGAGAATATACGAGGATTAAATTAGACTTTCAAGTCTCCGATCGATTCTGTGAAGTAGAGACCGTACTTCGGTACGGGCAGTGTGTGGGGTGCCTAACCTCTTCCCACCCTGTAACCGTGATCCCTTACCTTGAATCTCTGACCGCAGATCAACAGGAGTCATTTTAGAGGAAGGAATCTTCGGATTCCCTTCTCTAACGTTTCTACGGGGTCTAGCCGACTGTAGATTCAAAGTAACTGGCTAGTGGCGACTCTGGTCTTATATAAATTCACTTAAAACACATCCAGCTCAATACGACAACCAAACGAAGCCCTCGAGGACGAGGCAAGCCAGTGGCACAAACGGCGATTTCGCACTCACGCACCTCTTCCTCTTCTTCTTCCGAAGGGAAAGGGAGAACGACGTCGTGTGGGAGCGCGGAGAAATCGGCGAGGGTCCACAGAATGGCGACTCCACTGGGGATTAGCTAGTCCCACTAGTCGTGATCCAACTTGAAAACAGAATCCTTCCCGTACTTGAAAGTCATTAATCTTCATACAATCTCATCTGCATAGCATTCTACCCAAACCCAAACACAAAAAAAATAGAAAATTCCAAAACCAAAAAAAATAGAAAATCCCAAAACCCAAAAAGAGTAGAGTACAGTCCTCACCATTGCGCCTCCTCGGGCTCAACGTACGCGGAGACAACTTCCCTTCCGCAGTATAATCCGCACTCGGGCTCAGCAAGCCATGTCCGACCACGAAGAAGAAACTCATCACTTCCCTGCTCTCGAAATAGCCGAAGCGCAACCTCCAGCGCAACAGCCCGTTGACAATACGCCAATCATACAAGAATTGGCACAAGGAATGAGAGCAATGCAAGAAATGCTCTTGCAATTCATGCAAGCACAAACCACCGCAGCAGCCAACAATCAGGTTGGCCCAGTTCAGCAAGCTCAGCAGCCATGCCGGGTCCTCCCGGCCTCCAGTTCAAATCAAGCACAACCATCGGAGTCTGCCCAAGACTACCGACAGCAGCCATCTCAGCCCTTCGCTGTGGGGCATCCTTCTCAATATCTTCCTGCGACGACAAGGCCATCTCAGAGCACCTCCGTTGCAGGAACATCCAGTCAGCTTCCATTCAATCTTGCAAACAACGATCTCAGTAGATCTCAGCACGTCCCCGCTGATGGGACACCTTTTCAATTTCAGCACGTCCCCGCCGATGGGACACCTTTTCAATTTCAGCACATCCCCGCCGATGGGATTTCAATTCAATTTCCAGCAACAGGGACAGCACTGGCGAATGCCCACAATGGGGGTCAGTGTCAAGCCCACATCAATCAGCGGACAGTGGCGAATACCCAACAAGGGGGTCACTTCCCAGCATCTCAGCCTCCTGCAAACAGGAGCACTTTTCAATTCCAGCACATCCCCGCCGATGGGATTCCAGTTAATTTCCAGCAATCTTCAATTCAGCAAAATCCAGTTAATTTTCAGCAATCTTCAATTCAGCAAAATCCAGTTAATTTCCAGCAATCTTCAATTCAGAAAAATCCAGTTAATTTCCAGCAATCTTCAATTCAGCAAAATCCAGTTAATTTCCAGCAAGTTCCAGTTCAACCTTCAGTACAGTCTCCAGTTCAGTCACCATCATTTCAAGCTCAAGTTCATCAGAATCCAGTTCAATCATCAAACCAATTTCAGCAACCCGCGGTTGCTTTTCAGCAAGCCCATAGGGTCGAAGACATCGACCACTATGCCGAAGAAGAACGTGCCTTATTCCAGGAGGCACCAGTCGCTCGAACAGATCACTCAGGACTGGACGAGTTGCGGGAGCAGTTCCAGATCTTGCAAAATCAGCTTCAGCGACAGCAAGGAATCGACTTACCTTCGACCAAGTTCAGAGACTTGTGTCCTTTCCCAGATGCTCGGGTACCTCAAAACTTTGAGGTTCCAAAGTTCAAAAGATACGACGGCAGCGGTTGTCCCACAGCACATCTCAAGGCCTTCTGTGGAGAGCTGAGTGCAATCTCAGGAAACGAAGGGGCCCTCATTCGATTGTTCCAAAAATCTCTGAAGGGCGATGCCCTAGATTGGTACACTTCATTGGACTGCCACCGCATCAGAACATGGGAACAGCTCTCCCAGGCTTTCGTCGACAGATTCGCATATAATCTCAACATGGCACCCAGAAGAGCCGACCTTGCAGCACTCAGGCAAAGGAGTGATGAAACACTATCAGCTTATGTGGGACGTTGGCGAGCTATGGCAGCCAGAATGTGGACACCCATCGACGATGAAGAACAAATCTCCATGATTGTTCATTCAACATACCCAGGCATATCTGGGTATCTCATCTCGCATCCATATGCGAATTTCTCACAATTGATCCGTGCTGGAGAGCAAGTTGAAGCAGGAATCCGGGCCGGGACGATCTCCCCATGGCCTCATCAAGCCACTCCAGTCAAGAGGAACAGAGTGGAAGGAAGACCTATCGGGCACGGGAATGGAAACCGCAATGGTTCTCCTCCCCGCCCAACAGAGGTAAACAACATCAACACCGCTGCTCAAGGAAATCAACGTGCTCCCCCACAAGGACGTCAACAGTATCAGCAGGATCAAGTTCAGCATCAGCCTCAGCGATATCAGCCACAACCGAATCCTCAGCCACAGCCACCTCGACAACAGCAGCAGTTCAGGGGAAATGGCCAATACTCATACCAGAACAGGCAGAATTACAGGGAGTTCAGGAAGTTCACTCCACTCAGTCAACCACTTAGTCAAATCATGACTACGCTGGTACAAAAGCAGTTACTCACTCTGATGACACCTAGGCCTCCGCCTCATCCTCTGCCTCCAAATTACCGAGAAAATGAGTACTGTGCCTACCATCAAGGACGTGGCCACGCCACTGATCGATGCTATACTTTGAAAAATGCCATACAAGACCTGATTGATGACCGCAAGATCGTCATCTCGGTCCCTAGAACTTCTCCAGCAGCTTCTACCAACATCCTTCAGAATCCTCTGCCTCAGCATCCAACGGACCCCAGTTCGTCTCGTGGCCCTGCCGTCAATAGTATAGAAGAAGGGGACCATATCGATCGCTTCTTCTCCCCTATTCAGTCCATTCACGCCTACACCTATGAGCCAACAAATCCTTCTCCAGTCTTGCAAGGGGCAAGTCCCTTTCTTCCTTCAGTCTCCGAGCCAGTGATACTCGAAGGAGCACCTCCATATGATATACCAGTTGTTCAAGGGGCACCTTACGACCATTCAAGCTGGGAACCAGTCGTCCTGGAAGGAGCACAGTCATACATTGAGCCCACATACGAACCTGTCATCTTGCAAGGGGCAACTCCAGAACAATCCAATCCACAATGGAGGGATTATACTCATCAGCAACAAGAGCCCGTTGTCTTGGAAGGGGCTCTTCCAGTCAAGCCTGTCATATTGCAAGGGGCAAGTCCCGGAGGCATATCAATCACGCTACGGCAGCTCGGGCGAACAGAGAAACCTCCTGCCATATCAAGAGGACCAGTATTCATTCCATGGGAGCCTCCTGCCCCAGGAACAGTCAAGCCAGGACCACGACCTTATGTGGTCTATGAAGACAAGCCTCGATACTACCCCTTCAGCACAGGCAACAATGTAGTCCTCAAGGCAAAAGCTCCATATGAGGAAGATCTGGTACCCACAACAGCACCGTTGCAAGAACCGGTGGTCCTAGAAGGCAAAAGGGAGGAAAACTACAAAGAGGTTCCATGGCACTATCCAGAATGTGCGGAAGTGGGAAACATGAATCCCAACGGGCGTTGCATCCGAAGAGATAATCAAAACAGAGGAGATCCCAAAGGCGTCCTCTCAGGCCTCGGCAGCAAAAATGAAGCCGCATACGATGTAGCAACTCAGCTCAAGTCAATCCCTGCACAAATCTCAGTATGGGAGCTACTATGCACATCTCGCATACACCGAGAGATGTTTGCCAAGACCTTGAATGATGCTCATGTCTCCTCCGATACGGCACCAGAGATGATTGCATTGATGATTGGACAGCTACTGGCTCCGCGCGCCATCACCTTCACCGATAATGAGTTGCCACCAGAGGGACGAGATCATGGGCGATCCCTCAACATAGCCTTACGATACAAAGACCTCTGTGTTCCGCTGGTCCTTATCGATAATGGCTCAAGCTTAAATGTCTGCCCACTCAAGACCGCGGAACGCCTGGGAATCAGTCCTTCTTCATTCCGACCCAACACCATATGCGTCAGAGCATTCGACAACACCCGCCGATCAGTGGAAGGGGAGGTCGACATAGAGGTATAGATAGGCCCGGAAGTCTCCACCATCACATTCCAAATCCTGGATATATCAGCCTCTTTCAACATGCTGCTCGGACGACCGTGGCTGCACAAGGTTGGAGCTGTGCCATCAACCTTACATCAACGGGTGAAGTACATCTGTGGAAATCAAGTGATCTCTATCCACGCAGAGAAAGAGCTCATCATTCCTTCCAATGCTGCTGCCACTGAACCAGACATCCCGGTCATCGATATCCAACACTCTAAAGAAGACATCCCATTTCACAGTTTCGAATTTGAGACTGTGAACTCTATCGCCAATCCAGAACCGATAAGGGTGGACCGTGTCTTTTCACCGGCAGAGCGTCTGAGCCTCAAATACCGAATGAAGAATCACTTCAAGTCCAGAAAGGTACCGCTGGTATATAACCAACGCAAATGGAGACTCGGATACAGGGCAACCTTCATGGACAAGAGAAGGAAGAAATTTCGGTGCTCACCCATCCAATTCGTCAAGCCAGGAGAACCGTACAAAGATCCAGGAGGGAATCAACCGACTGCACTACACAAAGGCCTCCCGATGAGCCTAGTTTGGGCCACATGGCCTCCCATTCGATGGGATCAGATTCTCGAACCCTCTAAGCCTCCAGAAGAAGGAGGAAATGATGAAGACGAAGAAGGAAGACAAATACAGCAGCTTCAAGACCAGGTTACTCTGACACCTGCTCTCAACCAGGGGCACAACTTGCCCACTCCTCTCAACCAGGGGCACAACCTGCCCACTTCAATCAGCAAGGGGCACAACTCGCCCATCTCAGCACCAATTAGCAAGGGGCACGACTTGCCCATCTCTGCAAAGTCAACATCATCAATCATCAGCCAGGGGCAGAAGCAGCCCATCCATTGGACCAAGAAAGGGAAGTGGCCAGCCCTAGATTGGTCTGATGTCCAGGTTCCAAACTTGCGTCTAGCTGTGGAACCAGACGAACTGCAATACGAGGTAAGTGATCCGGGAGGGACTGAGTACGACTCAGATCTCGAACCTGACCAGCAAGAAGTCATGGTCATTGGGCCGGATCGTGACTCTTCGCCCAAATCATCAACCCCCACCTCTTCGGGGGAGGAAGTGTGGGGTCCTGAATGGTCATCTGTTCCCCTCACTTTTGAATCAGCCAAAGAGCCATCTGAGGGCTCTGGCTTCCAAAAAAAAAAAAAACGCCTGTTTAAGCAGCGACCGGAACTTTGGAACAAGTTGGGATCAATTATGGTCTGTAATGCCCGCTTGTTCAAAGTCCCGTGAATTTCGAAAAGCCAAAAAAATAAAAAACTTTCAAAAACCAAAAACATCTAGCATCTCAATTTCAGAAAAATCTCAAAAACCAAAAAATATTTCTTTTCCTGCATTCAATAGTGTGCCAAGTTCGTCTAAAGAGTCGCATGAGTTTGAAGTCGAATCATATGATTTCGACATTGAATTAGACTTCGAGCTCATGGGTCTGGACGAAACTCGGGATGAGGAAGATGATGATCCCGCTCCTGAACTTGAGGATCTCCTCAAAAAGTTCGAATCTAAAGCCAATGTTGTAGCCGATGATTTCGAGATAGTAAACTTGGGGACACCTGAGATCCCTAGGGAAGTACGCATTGGAAAATCGTTGCCACCTGAGATGAAACAGAAAATGATAGAGTTCCTAGCTCCAAGATTGTCCAACTTTGCGTTCTCATATGAAGACATGCCGGGGCTCGATGAAGAGCTCGTTGTACACCATCTGCCAACCAAGGCAGATATGAAGCCAGTGAAGCAAAAACTTCGAAGAATGAAGCCAGAATGGGCTCTGAAAGTCCGAGATGAAGTCATCAAGCAATACAACGCGGGATTCTTGGTAGTCTCCAACTACCCTGAATGGCTCGCTAACATCGTACCAGTACCGAAGAAGGACGGCAAGGTTCGAATGTGCATCGACTTCCGAGATCTCAACAAAGCCAGTCCAAAAGATGACTTCCCTTTGCCACATATTGACACTCTGGTCGACAACACTGCTGGATACAAGATCTTCTCATTCATGGATGGGTTCTCAGGTTACAATCAGATCAAGATGGCCGTCGAAGATCGTGAGAAGACAGCATTTATCACTCCTTGGGGAACCTTCTGTTACAGGGTGATGCCGTTCGGTCTGAAGAACGCAGGAGCAACATATCAGCGAGCAATGACAGCACTATTCCACGACATGATGAACAAAGAACTCGAAGTATATGTGGACGACATGATCGTCAAATCTCGCACAATTGAAGGACACTTTGAAGATCTGAAGAAGTTATTCAACAGATTAGAAAAGTACAAGCTTCGCCTCAACCCTCAGAAATGTGTCTTCGGTGCAATGGGAGGTAAGCTCCTCGGCTTTATGGTGAGCGAGGATGGTATCAGGGTCGACGAGACCAAAACCAGAGCAATCATCGAGATGCCCCCTCCTAGAACAGAGAAAGAAATTCGTGGCTTCCTCGGCAGAATTCAATACATCAGTCGCTTCATCGCACAGCTCACACCTATCTGTGAGCCCATATTCAAGCTCCTTCGGAAGAACGTCCCAAAAGAATGGAATGATGATTGCCAAGTCGCCTTCGACCGCATCAAGAAGTATCTCATGAATCCTCCAGTCCTAGTGCCGCCCGCTCCTGGACGACCACTATTGTTATACATCTCGGTAGCAGCAGAAGCCATTGGCTGTGTCCTCGGCCAGCACGATGAGACCGGGAAGAAAGAACAAGCAATATATTATTTGAGTCGAAAGTTCACCGACTACGAGACCAGGTATTCCCCGATCGAGAAGACTTGCATCGCCCTAGTCTGGGCAACTCAACGACTCCGTCAATACATGATTGCATTCCCTATTCTTCTTCTCGCTCACATGGATCCGCTCAAATACCTGTTCGAGAAACCGGCACTCACTGGAAGGATAGCTAAATGGCAGCTACTCTTGTCTGAGTTCGACATTACCTATGTCACTCAAAAGGCAATCAAGGGACAGGCCCTCGCCGATCATCTTGCCGCTCACTCTCTCCTAGATTATCAACCGCTCAAGACGTTCTTTCCTGATGAAGATCTCTTACTCATTGAAGAGGATGAAAAGAAGAAGAAACATGAATGGACATTATTCTTCGACGGCGCAGCAAATTCTAAAGGAAGTGGTATTGGAGCAATCCTCTACTCTCCAGACAATGTCCCTATTCCTATCTCAAGGCGCATAGCATTCGAGTGCACCAACAACATGGCAGAGTACGAAGCATGCATCGCTGGCTTAAGGGAAGCCATAATCTTGGGCGTCAAGAAGCTACGAGTATTTGGAGACTCACAGCTTATCATCAATCAGACCAATGGCGAATGGAAGACCAAAGACGAGAAGTTGATACCATATCATGTGTATCTTGACAATCTGATCGAAGAATTCAAGGAAATCACCTTCTCATACATGCCCAGAGCCAAGAACCAGTTTGCAGATGCTCTCGCCACGCTCGCATCAATGCTCGAGATCCCAAAAGGAGCTTCAGAATGGGAGCTCACAGTCGAAATTCAAGATGAACCTGCTTTTTGCCTACAAATAGAAGAAGCCGAAGCTGTCCCTGACAAACCCTGGTATGCCGACATCAAGCAATATCTCGAAACCCAGGAGTATCCAGAATCAGCAACCGCAACAGATCGCCGAACCATCCAACGTTTGGCCGGCCAGTTCACCATCAGTGGCGAAGTTCTCTACAAGCGATCCTATAATCACATCCTCCTCCGATGCGTCGATGAAACAGAAGCTGCAAAGATCATGAAAGAAATACACGAAGGAATCTGTGGCCCACACATGAATGGGCACATGATGGCAAAGAAGATTCTACGACTCGGCTACTACTGGCTCACCATGGAGACAGACTGTTGCAAGCACGTCAGAAAATGCTTCAAGTGTCAAGAGCATGCGAATCAGATCCATGCCCCATCATCAGAGTTATACAACCTGACCACCCCCTGGCCCTTCTCTATGTGGGGACTCGACATCATCGGCAAGATCAGTCCCAAAGCATCAAATGGTCATGAGTACATACTTGTGGCAGTCGACTACTTCACCAAGTGGGTAGAGGCAGCCTCCTACACCACGATTGCAGCATCTCAAGTGATCAAATTCATGAAGAACAACATCATATGCTGGTATGGAATCCCTAATGCTATCATCACAGATAATGGAACCCCGTTCGTCAACAAGAAGATGGATGACTTCCTCAGCAAGTTCAAGATCCAACGTCATCGATCAAGCCCCTACCGTCCTCAGATGAATGGTGGGGTAGAAGCCGCAAACAAGACAATCGTCAGGATACTCGAGAAGATGGTCGTGACCTATCGAGATTGGTCAGATATGCTCCCATATGCACTTTGGGCCTATCGAACGTCTGTACGGTCTGCTACGGGCGTTACTCCTTTCGAGCTTACTTACGGAATGGAAGCAGTCCTACCAGTCGAGGTGGAAATACCATCACTACGAGTGTTACTAGAAAGCGGAATTGAAGAAGGAGAATGGCAACTGGCCAGATTCGATCAGTTGCAGCTGGCAGATGAAAAACGCATGCGTGCACTAAGTCATTCACAATGCTATCAGAAAAGGATCGCTCGGGCTTACAACAAGAGAGTCCGGAAAAGAAGTTTCAAGGTAGGCGACATGGTCATGAAGAAGATTCTACCGTCGCACCTTCCGGATCCCAGAGGAAAGTTCAAACCCTCGTGGGACGGGCCGCTGATCATCAGAGAAGTACTTCCTGGAGGCGCCCTCAGACTCACCAGCATGAGAGGGGTGGATCTTCCTGAGCCAACCAACGCCGACAACGTGAAAATCTTTCACGGGTAAGTCATTCTGACCTTATCAAGAGTTACTTTAATAGAGCTGAAGTCAAGAGGTCGAAGCTAAGACCTCTGAGAAATCATCCCGTCCACCAACAAGTGTTTCAAATAAGGGGACTCCAAAAGAGAAAAATACAAAAAAAAAGGGGGGGATTCAAAAAGGGACAAAAAAAAAAGAGAGAGAAAAAGAATGCAAAAGAAAAAGAAAAAGAAAAGAAAAGAAGAAAAAAGAAAGAAAAAAGGGAAAGCCAAAGCAAGGCACCCAAGAAAAAACCCAAGAAGAAACACAGTCATCCATCCATCCATCTCAGAGGGGTCTTTAGCAAAGACCGACAGCTCCATTATCGTAACTCAGGATAAGGGCTGAAGGACTGCCATCGGCCGGCAACGACGGATTCCCGACCTCTAGCCGCCGCAGTTATCCAGAGATCCAGAAAAGAAAAAGAAAAAAAAAAAGAAGAAAAAAAGAAAATGTGTGCCTAAACAAAGAGGGCGGAGTGAAAACCCGAAAGGGCGCTCCGAGTAAAAACAGTGGGCATACAGCGGACTTGGTGAAAACCTGAAAGGGCGCCAAGGGTAAAAACAGCACAGCTGCCAAGGGGCAGGCAAGACCAAATACCCGGGACGTGGTGAAAACCTGAAAGGGCGCCACGGGCAAAAATGACGGGAAAAAGCCGGCTGTGGTGAAAACTCGAAAGAGCACTGCAGGCAAAAATGGCTCAAGATGAAAAAAAAAGAAAAAAAGAAAAGAAAAAAAAAATAAATAAAAGTGCAGGTACCAAGAAAGCAGACGGTCCAGATCAGTTCAAGCGGTTACAGTTCAAGAACAAGAAGAAGCGCAGTCAGGAGCGAAGAACTCTACAGACTCTGACAATCTCAGGAAGCAAGAGTTTTCGTTGCCTACATCTCTAGGGAACCAAAGGATCAAGCAAGTCGAATCTCGAGACATCGGTCAAATCATTGACCGAGCCCCAGTTCTGATTCCTATATCCCGACACAAAATCCAGACACACTCACAAGACAACTCATGGCACAATAGATTTTCAAACAGTTCTCTCTTTTTTAATTAAATGCATCATATTTCTTTTACATATAACATATCACCTTTTTCAAAAAATACAAAAAAATGCATCATCATCAATCATATATGCAAAAATCAGTGTGCAGGTGGCCAACACAATCAATCTCTACCCTCCTCCTCGGCCACATCAGGTGAGTCCTCTGACTCATAAAAAGATAGTCTCGCTCTCAACCTGCTCACCTCCATACGCAGGTAATGCGCCTCATCGCGCTCAAGGGTACGGATCGCTGTCTCCTCATCAGACAACCTCCGATCGGCAGCCAATCTCCTCGACATCATCTCACAATGATACCGAAGTGCAGAGATCTCAGACAGCAGATGACCATGAGTGGCCAAGAGGAAGCCAGGATCGATAAACGGGCGCTCCTCAAAAGGTTCGTATGAACCAGATGAAGAGCCAGCATCTCCAAGAATATCCTGCTCATCCTCATCAGCAGTCTGGTGCCAACAAGGGATACGTCGATACAAAGACTGCTCCGCAACCCAGTACTGATATGGGGCGGTCGCCATCGGAAAAGTCCGCAGCTCAAATCCCAACAAATCAGCTGTCAAATAACTCGCCCAAGAACAATCAATCCGGGTCCTAAAGTCAGAGGATCTGGATGGAAGTGCTCGACGCCCGATACCCGTAAAAGCGAAAAGAGGAACATCCTGCTCATACCCAAACTGCCGCAGGAACCGAATGGGATGGTAAGAGAAGAAAGATCGAAAGCCTACCAACATCAGAGGAAGGCGGTGTGCATCGCAAAGCACTGGAGGAAGTGAAAGCCAAGATGACTCCCAACGAACATTCCAGTCACGAAGTTCAGCGAACATCCTGCGATACAAGGGCTCGCTCATCCTAGCCGTATGCGGAAGGAACTCCAGGATATAATGCATGATGTCAGAGCTAGGGATGCCAGGAAGAGGTACAGAAACAGTCAGAGAAAGGCGCTCCCATAGCCAGACCTGATCACAGAAAACGAAAGAAGTTCAGCTAAAGCAAAGCAATCCCCAACAAAGCAAGAAAAAAAAAGGTAGAAAGAATACCTGCAGGAAGGCACAGCAGCCGCGAAGAACACGAGTACGACCAAGGGCGCAGTCAGTCAGCCCATCAAATAGCTCAGCCAAAATGAGAGAAATGATCCCCTGCCGACGGACAGCTCGGCTCATCACCTCAAAAAGCAAAGGAGTCTGGGACCTTCGCCATCCCGAGAACAGCACCTCAGCAATCAAGCAAAACATCAGGGCGTTCCGAGCAAAGGTAGAACCGGCCGTACTCTGAGGACCCGAAAAAAGATCATACAGCAGGTCCAAAGAGAACACTACAACATCCTGGCCACTAGCTGCAGGCCGAACAAGATAAGGGATCCCAAACCAGTTCTGCGGTGTAGCAGTCTTCGGCGACGTCTTCGGCGAGAAATATTGAGCATAATCCTAAGGAAGGCCTGTCAAGCGTGCAAGCTCCTCCAAAGAAGGCCCCATCTCCATATCGTTGAACGCAAACAAGTTCAACGAAGGGACCCAGTCAATCACGGCAGCTCCGAGCATCCTCCAGTCAATGTCAACTCTAGCCATATGAATCAGACTGCCAAAGCCATAAGACTCCAAATCTCGAATCTCATAAGCTGATAAGCTGTCAAGCCAAGCAAGCAGTCGTGGCGAGCAAGAAGAACGAGGAAGCAGCTACAAGTCCTCACTGGTACCCCCTCCAGCACAAAAGGCCCAGAAATCAATGATGACTCATCAAGGATCGGAAGGTCAACGGGCGAAGGAGAAGGAAAAGCTGGAACCTCTGCAGACTCGACAGCCCCTGACCTGCCCTCAGTGATGGCTATGTCTGATATAGTCGCATCACTGTCTGAAACTGTCATAATCTCAGCCGCACGAGAAGACTCGCCCACCTCATGAACAGAGTGTGCAAAAGACCGACGATCAGGGGAAGGACAATGCTCTCCATCAAAAGGACTATCAGTGAAGATCACACCGCACATCGTGGCACCCTGGCTAATCTGACCGTCAAAGAATGCATCTGAACCATCCAAAAGGGTCCCGGCTACCCTGATCAAAGAATCAACGGCCAGATCCGGACCTGCGGCCCTCTCCAGTAGGAAATCATGAATCCAATCATCATCCTGACCGATCAAAGGGATCATCGAGGCATCCACACCGTCCATCATCAGGGGGACATCATCAATGATCACATCAAGTCCACCCAAGCAAGTATACCGCACATCTCGGCCCTCATCCAGAGCATCCAAACCGTCAAAGGTACCATCTGAGCCATCCATACCATCCAAACATGAGATCAGCCCACCTATGTCCATCATGGTCCCATCACCACCATCCATCACATCATCCATGGGGCCCACACTCAAGGGATGCATAGTCTCACCTATGTCCCATCCTCCCATCTCATCCATACCATCCATTCCTCCCATAATGAAGGTCCCATTCAAATCAGAAAATCCAGCCATCCCACCATTAATGGACCCATTCAAAGCTCCACCAACCACCAAGCTTAAGTCTTCATCAATGCCCCCTCTTAATGCCCCATCTACCCCATCCATTAAAGGCATCTCCCCATTATCAAAGCTCAGTTGAAGATCTGAAGTGTGGGACCCACCTTGAACAGCCCCCACAGCCCATAAATCCCCACCATCCATTGCCCAAGAAAGGACAAACCAAGATGAAGACAAGATGATGATGAAAGAGGAGACAAAGAGAAGATTCATTGTTGGAATCGAACCTGAACGTACACAGCAGGTGGGGACAGCAGCAACAGGGACCAGAGAATGTCCGAGCACGAGCCAGCCCAGGCCGCTCAAGAGACGAGCTCTGGGCGGCCTGCCCTGGGCCGCCCGTACGGACGCGGTTCCCCTCTCTCCGCGGGATTGGCTCCAGGGCTTTTGGTAGGTGAGGCTGACAGTCCACGTCAGCAGATGGCGCTCCGTGGGCCGCCCAAGGCTCCGGTCCACTCCCGATTTCGACTGAAGATGATCAAGATCATACAAAAGGTGCCCCACTGGTCCAATCATGAAGCAATGTGACCGGAATAGGGCTGATCAAGCCAAAGAGAAGGAAAGGTGATCAAGTGGGGGCCACAAGCAATCCAAGCCATTCAAAGACTAGATCATCACGATCTAAACCATTGAAGAACCTACATGAGCCATGAAACAACAAGATCAAAGGTTTGATCATCACAAGAAGGGCCAGAATCCAAGATCTAATCAAGTGGGCCCACAAAGCCAAATCAAGCGATCAGAGACGTTCAAGCCATCATCCACACCATGAGAAGCATTCCTAACCTCACCAATCATCAAAAGAAGTGCCCCAAAGTAAAGCTAAGGTCTCAAGTGGGCCCACAGGGCCAAGTCATCAAGATCCAAACCATTGGAAAGCTTACGCAAGTCATGGAACAACAAGATCAAAAGTCCAATCATCAAAAGAAGGGCTAGAATCCAAGATCCAATCATCAAGTGGGCCCCGTAGGGCCTAAAACAAGCGATCTAAACTGTTCAAGTCATTGTCCATGCAGTTGAGGAATCACAAATCATGAAGGAATGAGTCAAGAGTCAAAACATCCAGACATCACCAAGGAATTTGGGAGAAATTAAAGCCTATATATTCATCCAAAAGAGCTTGATACAAAAGGAGACAAAAACAAAAGTACAAGGCCATATAAAGCAGAGCCAGCTACAAGTCACCAACATAATCATCATCGCCCCTCCTCGCGTCCCGCTCCCGACGATAAAGATCCATCAAAGGAGCAATCACTGAACCTCCAGCATACCTGCGACGTCCACCTGGAACATAAAGCGAAGGAAGCAAAGGCCCCTGGCCAAATAGCAGATACCACTCGTCATAATCACGATCCGGGATCGTGAAATGGAAGCCAGGCTGGCCCACCAGAGCCTCAACTCTCTCATCAGCTGGCATCCGAGCGGCTGGAGGAGGTGCAGAACAGGGGACCCGAGCCACCCCAGTGACTTGCCGAAGCAATCTCTCTCCTAAGTACCATTGGAAGGACTCAGCGTCAGAAAGCATAATACGGAGACACGAAGCATCATATGCCTCCACGCGCTGGGGTGTGTAGTAAAGGGGGAAACTAGCATACGGCATCCGGGCAAACTGCAGCAGAAGAGGTTACCACGATCAGTTACAAGTACAGTACAAGGACAAAGACAAGCAAGATACTTACGTCCTCAACGGTCAGCCCGTCTATATCAGCACGCCAATTGTCCCCGGGAACTCGGGAGTTCCGCTGACGATTCTGCTGATGCCAGTACATGTGGCGATACTGAGCGGGTTCAATGTCATCTCGCATCCTCGGCGCAAGATGAGGAAAATGGTCATAAAAGCAAGTCTGGATGAAAGTACATTTAATGATCAGAGAGAGAAAAGAGGCAAACGGCTCCAAAGAGGATGAAAGAAGAGGTACCTCAACAACAGGCTAGAAGCCTGTGAAGGACCGGCTATGCCGACAGGTCTTGTCCAGACCTTGAAAGAGATGGGTCAGGATGGCCCCATTCCAGTTATAGGGGTGATGAAGATCCTCGACTAAACGAAGAAATTTAGGATCAACTCTCTCATTCGCATGGCAAAAAAGAAAGGATCCAAAAGCATAAGTGATCATGGCCCGCGCCTTGTGGAGGGCCTCTCGCTCGGTGGTAGGGACGACGGAAGCAAAATTGTTGTAAAACCATCGCATCTTCACTTGATGGCCTTGGAATTCACCCTCAGGAGGGACGTCACCGACAAGCCGCAGCCAATCAGTGGAAGAGAGGGGAGCTAAAGAGCTAACTTGAGGGACAATTGCCCCATGAAATGGGAAACCTATCTGCATGTAAATGTCCAAAGGGGTTATTCCCCATTCTCCACAAGGGAGCTGGAAGGTGTGGGTCTCATCCCGCCACCTCTCACAAAGAGCCGCAAGCATCATGCGGTTAGCGTCGTTATTATGGAAGCGTAGGGTAAGGAGGCCAGCAAAAGGAGTACCATCTAGTACTCGCTCAAGCAAGGGCTGTGGCTCCTTCATCCAATTGTCCCAGCGATCCCTGGTACCTCGACCCTTGATGGCAGGAAGAGGTTGATGCTCCATAGCTAGGGAACACATGTGGTCCCCCCGGCGGACAATGAAAGCAGGATCATCCTCGTCAACCACTTGGTGGCCCCTGGTACCATCCGCCATGGAATCCTACAAGCTTGGCAAGGTAAGTCCCTATCCTTTACCCATTAAAATCCAAATTCTCATCCAAGAAACCCATGGGATTGGACTCACATTCAAATACAAAATCTAAAGTCCAACTCCATGTGTCACTTAGGATATGTGTTGGACCCATTGGAAAAAGTAAGGCCTGCCTTAAAGAAGGTGGCATGGCATGCCTCAGGTAAGAAAAGTCCATCATCCAAGGACACATTTTGGACAACAAATGCACTCAAGTGCCATGAAATCAACTAAGGATGAGAGTCCTACTGCACATGAGAAGTTCCTCTTCAAAGTCCACATGTGGCCAAGGATTGACTCACTTTTATGCCAAGGTCATGATTCTCACTTAGGATGTCTCCATCTTTTTACACATATGCATGGACAAGTGGGGAATAGAAAGGAAACGGGTCCCCAAGAGCAACCCAAATGCCTCATCTCAATGGATTGAAGAGAGCACATAGCCCACTTGAAGAACATGAGGACCCATTCATGGGTTAACCATGGGCAACCTTATGTGCCTCATCTTGATGAAAGTTTGGACCATGAAAATACAACAAGGAGGTCTACCCACAAACATATGAATCAAAGAAGCTAAGGGTAGAAAGTTGATGCACATAGCCCACATGAAGAATCAAAGTTGAAAATGCCCATGAAAAGGCAAGTTTGGGCAACTTATGTGCACCAACTTTTTCACCAAAAGGGAGACCATTTGAGCACAAAAGAGCATGGCTTGATGAGTCACCCAACCATCATGAAAATGGATAAGAATGGTACACATAGCCCACTTGAAGATCAAAATCCAAAATGTCCCAAGGCATGGGACAAAAATGGGTAACTTATGGGTACCATTCCTTCTCACAAATGGAAGAAGAAATCACTCATATTTGAATGATGATGGGTGATCCACCAAGCCCCCATAGAAAGGATCAAGGAGCTATGGTTGTATAGATAGCTCACTTGAGGATCATCCATTCGAGATTGATAACATTAGAGGGAAACTCTTGAGAACCACATTCCTACCGCAAGGAAAACCATTTGAAACTAGTGAGATTGTGGGAACAACTCACTCATGGGACTTGTAGATGGTCAAGTAACTCAAGTCCTCCATCCATCAAAAGAAAAAGCATGAAAAGAAAAATCCTACATGAACAAAGTGTAGTGGTGCACACATCGGTCCAAAGGAATCCAAATTTCAATAAAGGCCCAAAAGCCCATCCACATGAAAAGCTTCAAGGAGCCCACTACACTTTGTACAAGGATGTACATCATAATCAAGAAATGATGGAAGAGTTGGGCTACTTGTCCATATAGGCCCAACTAGGAAATCTAGCCCACTTGAGATCCAAATGAAGAAGAGGCTAGTCACCTTGGTCCATACACATGTAAAGAAAGATGGGGTCACCCAAAGTGAGCCCCATGAGCCCAAAACTTAAGATGGGCCCTACCATGCCCATGGGCCCAAATCTTGAAAAGAAGAGGGAAAAGAAAGGATAGTTCCAAAGGAAAAATGACAAAGGCAAGAAAGCATGAGGGAGCCCAAAATGAAGCATTGGGCCCATCAAATACACCAAGGGCCATGACTTCACTTTGAGCCCATTTGATACACATGAAAAGAGGCCCAACTCCCATGAAAAAGATAGAGTATTTTGCCATGCACACTTGATGACATGGCAAAATTACTCCTTACATGCACATGGAGGGACTGTGAAAAAGGAAAAAATGATGAAGTGGAGAGCTTGCAATGTCCTTCTCCATGCACCACCTTTGAAAGACTTGAGATCTAAGAAAAGATCAAGAATGCTTGGGCCCACCTTCACACCCCTTTGAATAGCTACATGAAAAAGAAAAAGGATCATGAGAAGAGACAATGAAGATGGAAAAGGACAAGAAAGAGAAAGGAAGTGGTCCATACCTTTACCACTCACCAAAGAAGGACCACCTTGCTGTCCCAAGATTTCTCTAAGGCCCACCACTTGAAAAGAGCAAAGGATCACCAAAGAAGAGAGAGTAAACTTGGAGAAAGAAAGAGTATGAGAGAGAGAAGAGAGAGATTGCACGTTTGAGGGGGGGAGGGTGCCCCATGTTATATAGAAAAGGGGAGGGCACCCTTTTACCCAGCCCCCTGAAGAGACCAGGAGGCACAGACCGGTCGGGCGGCCCATGGGAGGCCGTCCTAGCCTCCACCTACTTGAAACGACCTCCCTCTCCCTCTCCTTGGGAAGAACTCCTCCTTGGGAAGGGTGGTTGCAAGTGAATCTTGTACCTCCATGTAAGAATGAAGTGATGGAAGAGAATGGTGAGAAAAAAGAGGAAATCTCACCAAAATCTCATCTCATGAGAAATGGGTGAGAAATTGGGTGGATGATGTGGAAAAGTTCCATGGAATTTCCAAGAAAAAGAAAGAAAAATTTGACTTGGTCAAACAATGATCTCAACCATCCAAAGGCATGACCAGATGATCCAAACCATTCCAAGAAGAATCTCAAGAATCTCCGCCCTTGATTACTGTTCACATGTATGAATTTTGGTCCGAAGACCTTAAACTACGTCGGGATCAAGATCCCGAGGGACTTTTTAATAAAAACCGGTAGCAGTCTGGATCGTCGAATCAAGATCCGCTGATACCGGACATTTTCCAAAAAACAAAAAAAAATACATTGCCAGCCCTCTTATGTACAGTTTGTGGTCCGAAGACCTTAAACTACGTCGGGACCAAGATCCCGAGGGATTGTCAATAAAACTGGCATCAGTCTTCTTCAAGATCTGGTGGCTCCGGACATTTTCAGAAAACCAAAAAAATATATACATCACTTGTACAGTTTCTGGTCCGAAGACCTTAAACTACGTCGGGATCAACGTCCCGAGAGATTTTTAATAAAAACCAACATCGATCCCAGCCTTTCAGGCCAAGATCTGATGATCTGGATCATTTCAAAAAAAACAAAAAAATGTGTTTGCCCCCCCTTTTACTAAGTCTGGGTCCGAAGACCTTAAACCACGTCGGGATCGACATCCCGAGAGATTTTCAATAAAAGCCGGCGTCGGTCTTGTTTGCTCAAGATCAATGACTCCGGACATTTTCAAAAATCATAAAAATATATTACCAGCCCCGCTTTTAAAGTTTTGGTCCGAAGACCTTAAACTACGTCGGGATCAACATCCCGAGAGATTTTCAATAAAAACCGGCATCAGTCTGGATTGTCCATCCGCTGACACCGGACATTTTTCCAAAAAAAAAATATATATAATGTTTGCCCCTCTTTTGTACAGTTTCATGGTCCGAAGACCTTAAACTACACTGGGATTAATTTCTTGGGGGACCTTTCTCGCTTTCAACTAAAAACCGGCATCGGCCTCGACCGTTGGGATCATGGTTCGATAACCCGGATCATCTCAAAAATACCAAAAATATTTTAAAGCTTTCCATAAAAACCAGCGTCAATCTCGATTACTCGAGTTGAAGTCTGGAACTTTTTCAAAACAAAAAAATATATATATATACAATATAAAACAAAAAAGTTTTCATCACCAGTTTTGATCCACCAATTTATCCCCAGTGGTCCGAAGACCGTAAACTACACTGGGATTAACTTCTCGGGGGCTTTCTTTCCTAACCTGTTCCAGAAATGGCTGACACTTGATCGTACGGGTGTCTGGAATCTTTTAAACAGGTAAAGGCTAAGGCGGCAGAACTCCGCAATCCTGTTCGTGTTGAACGCACCGTGATAGACAACCTTGAGTTGGAAGTCGCTGTTGAAGCTGACGGATGTTCCCTGTTCCTAGAACTCATGAAGGGGATTAAGGCTGTTGGGAGGTGAAGCTCACCCTCACGGAATTGTGAGCAACGTAAGACCCCAAACTGGATTGACTAAGGGAAATGTGAGGATGTGGCTCATCTTGTGGCCGAAGGAGTCCGTCGGACGATACGTGGTCTATGTGCATTGCACATGAGGAACAGGCAACTTTGTGGGTGTGTTGACTGAAAACCCTCAAAATCCCCTCATCCGAAGATGTAAAACTACGGCACTTAACTGTGTGAGACTCGTCTTGCTCGCTGACGTAAAATGGATCGGGTGCCTTACCAGCAGTAGAAGCTGGAAGTGGATGGAAATTCCACATCTTTTCCCTGCATTTCAGAGAAATCACAAAATACAAAAACATTGCAAAATCACCTCTTCAAAAATCACAAAAATATTTCCCTTGCTTTCAATCAGAATATGGTAAAAAATCACCAAAATATTTCCATCGCTTTCAAATCAAATATCTGCAAAAATCACAAAAATACTTCTCTTGCTTTCATCAAAAATATTTCGAAAAATCACAAAAAATTTCCTGTGTTTTCAATAACCAATCTCTATCCTGATCGCTCAGGTAAAGATTCGGACCACATATTTACAAAAAAATCACAAAAATTAGCATCCCCAGCACTACACTTCAGGAGTCTTGAACTCCACTCACTTCACAGTATGGGATGACGGATCCAATCGCCCGCAAATTGGGATCTTGACCAAAACGGGCAACCGAACACCATCTCAATCACATGTATGCCCAGAAGAACATCTTGAAGTCGAATGATATCCTCGTACATTCTCATTAGCAAAGAAACAGCATCTTGGGACGATGGACCTGATCGACCACGGGTCGGGATCTTGACCAACCCGCTGTCCAAACCTCCGTATCAAAAAGAAAAATCCCCAAGGGAGTACAACCCTGCAAGCAATAAGCTCAAAATTCTCTGCATCTCCAGCAAAAGCAAAATCATCAAACGAAAAGAGAATGAGCCAAGCCATGCATTCATCATGCATCTCCATGCATCAGCATCCATCGCATCAATCATCATGTTTACCTGCTTTCAAAATAAAAGCCGGTTAGCCAAAGACCCCACAGGCATCCCTAGTGGAGGCACATGCAAACCAGATTTTCATTTCAAAAAAGACAAAAAATATTTCTATTCGCAAATAAAAACCCCACGGAGTATCACTCCCCATAGTGGGTATCTTTTCAAAAACCCAAAAATATTTTCCAGTAGAGCGTTCTGCCTCCAAAACACCAGGAGATCTTCCATATCTCTGGGTAGGAGCCGACGCAAAAATCAAATAAGATCCGATGTCTCGCGGTTTCCCCGGAGACCATCGGATCCAATGCACTCAAAGTACGGTCGAACTGAACTCCAGTGTCAGTGCGGTCGTACCACATGCCAAGATACAAAAAAGATGAAAGCCAAAAGGCTCGGTCACAGAAACCATTTGAACAGGTGGAAACGATGAATTGTAACCCAAGTATCAAAATCAGCAGATTGGGTGGAAAGAGTTCACCCGCACATACCTAGGCGTGGATGCCTTAAGTACCTTGACTGAGTCCAAGTCGGCGTAGTAGAATCCCGTAAGACTATCGGACGCAGGGCGTCTAACCACTTTGACAGTCAAGCGAAACAAGTACTCCTGGAGTGATCTGGGAAAACATCAAACATCACACAATCAGTCTCAGGGTCAGCATCCTCGTAAGACTAACGGACGCAGAGGCTCTGCTGTACCTTTCCGATGTTAGTACCGATCGGGAATGGAAGGGTTGCGATTGGGTACCCAGGTTGCAGCAAACTGCAGGGACAATCGCAACGTTTTCTCCAAACTCTCGCGGTATGTGCGAGTTATCAATTTCCAAACAATCAACTGACTCAGATACAAAGGACAACAAAGATTCCAGACCACAATCAAGGAAAGAATGAATTGCAAACCAAGCATCAAAACCAGCAGATCGGGTGGAAAAGCCCACCCGCACATACCTAGGCGTGGATGCCTGAAGTACCTTGACTGAGTCCAAGTCGGCGTAGTAGAATCCCGTAAGACTATCGGACGCAGGGCGTCTAACCACTTTGACAGTCAAGCGAAACAAGTATTCCTGGAGTGATCTGGGAAAACATCAAAACATACAATCAATCACAGGGTCAGTAACCTCGTAAGACTGTCGACGCAGAGGCTCTGCTGTACCTTTCCGATGTTAGTACCGATCGGGAATGGAAGGGTTGCGATTGGGTACCCAGGTTGCAGCAAACTGCAGGGACAATCGCAACGTTTTCTCCAAACTCTCGCGGTATGTGCAAGTGAGCGATCTCCAAACGATCAACTGGCACAGATGCAAAAGCAAGCAAAGATTTCAGACCATGATCTATGAATGACCGGGTCAGAAGTGGGGTGTCCACTCGCTTTGGCATTCGGTTGCATGCAACCTCTGCCAAAGAGGGGCATCTGTAGACACCCCACCTTCGGCTACACTGTTGGTAGAGATAGCTGGTTGAACGGAGGACCATACCCCCAAATCCCAAGTCCAAACTCAGCCAAACTCACCCTTGTAAGCCCCATTCCATAGCCCAGTTCAAGCCTGAACCCAGTCAACCCAGTCCTAAACACCACCCTGAAAAACCCCCCATAAAAAAGTCCAGTCAAAAAGACCCAAAAAAAGTCAAACTCACTGAGTCAACTCGCTGAGTTAACCCGTCGAGTCAACCCGTCGAGTCAAAACACCGAGTCAACCCGTCGAGTCAACCCGTCGAGTCAAACCACCGAGTCGACCCGCTGTGTCAACTCACTGAGTCGACCAGCGAGTCCAACAGCAGCCCCGAGGGAACGGCCGTACTCGCTGGAAACCGAGGAGCGTCCGTACGGGCGGCCCATGGCAGGCCGCCCAGAAAAAATTACGAGAATGCCCCTCTCGCTGCTATAAATACCCCCCTTCCCTTCTCATTTCAACAGACCACTCAGCCAGAGAGAGCCCGTCCGTCTGAGTCACCCCCTTTATCCTTTAGCCCATTCCTTCACCAAGGAGAGCCCGAGTGAGGAGAGCCTAGCCCTGGTCCAGCCCAGCCCGACCACTGGTCCAAGCCTCCCAAGCCATTCAAGTCCTGATCCAGCCACTCGAAGCCAACCCTTGCGACACCTCCGTCCATCCAGCTACTCTTTTTCCAGCATCATCTCATTTGCATCTAGCATAAGTGCAACATTTACTTTTCTTCCAACCCCCCTGCTTCACTACTAGCACCTTGATCCGTCAAGTACACATGCATATGTCTTTATATTAAGCACCTGTCAGTTCGAGCGTATGCTCTGGGCTTGCCCGTTGTTGGAACCTGCCCATCAGAAACTCTTACTGTTCAGACCTGCATTCACGCTTCACCATAAAACACCTTGATCATTCAAGCACACTGCATACGTCTTATATTAAGCACCTGTCAGTTCGAGCGTACGCTCTGGGCTTGCCCGTTGTTGGAACCTGCCCATCAGAAACTCTTACTGTTCAGACCCGCATTCATGCATCATGTCATCCATGAGAATATACGAGGATTAAATTAGACTTTCAAGTCTCCGATCGATTCTGTGAAGTAGAGACCGTACTTCGGTACGGGCAGTGTGTGGGGTGCCTAACCTCTTCCCACCCTGTAACCGTGATCCCTTACCTTGAATCTCTGACCGCAGATCAACAGGAGTCATTTTAGAGGAAGGAATCTTCGGATTCCCTTCTCTAACGTTTCTACGGGGTCTAGCCGACTGTAGATTCGAAGTAACTGGCTAGTGGCGACTCTGGTCTTATATAAATTCACTTAAAACACATCCAGCTCAATACGACAACCAAACGAAGCCCTCGAGGACGAGGCAAGCCAGTGGCACAAACGACGATTTCGCACTCACGCACCTCTTCCTCTTCTTCTTCCGAAGGGAAAGGGAGAACGACGTCGTGTGGGAGCGCGGAGAAATCGGCGAGGGTCCACACACTAATAACCGAGAACGAGCTCACCACACTTAGGGAAATATATGAAATCCTTGATTCAATAATCTTTAGAGCTCCTGATCGAGGTGACAGCCCGAGCCGACCTCGAAGGGGGGAAATAGTAGTTTCCTCCATGCATTTAGAGGCCGGACTGCGTTTGCCTTTGCACCCATCTGTGCGGGAGGTCGTCAGTCTTCTAGGTCTATCTTTATGCCAGCTACAACCCAACGCCTGGAGATGTATGGTTGGATGTTACATCCTGTGGCAAAAGGTTGGGAACAAAGAGCTGACTTCTGGCAAACTTTTTTCGATGTATTCCCTCAAATCTTTAGGAGGTTAGGGACTTTATTATTTTTCTACAATTCCGGGTCAAGGCTGCTCGTTAGTTACTGGCTTGTCATCCTCTACTAAAACTTGGAAAAAGAAGTGATTTTTTGCTTCGGGGGATTGGGAATATACACCGGATGAGCATTAACCCTTAGAGTACCGAGTTCGAGCTAATTTCGTTCTACCAGGTCAAATTATATTTCCGACCTCCTCACTCTACTAACACTTAGTCTTTATCATCCTGAGTCTTTAACTTTTTCTAACAACTGATTCTTGTTTGTTACAGCTTCGGTGACCATTCGAGTAGCTCTCTCAGCCACACAAGAAAAGCAGATCCGAGCTGCATGGAGCCACTTTGTCGAAGAGAGAGACTTCTGACGCTTGATAACTCTGAATTCTATGCGTGACTCAGGTTGGCAATCCGTGAACAGCTCATAATAGCTCGTAGCCACTGTCACGTGACTTTAGATGCTAATTACCTGTTATATCTTTTTGGTATAGAAATGGCCCCTAAATCTGTTTCAAAGGTCAAGGTCTATAAATTTCCGTCTTTCGTTTTTTAGCCCGGACAATCCTCCGAGCCCCCTAGAAAGAGGGCGGTAGTGACCGAGCCCTCACAATCGAGGCAGAGTCCTCTTCCCCAGTCCTTCATATGTGGGACCGGGTAGCCTTTTGATCCGAGCTTTCCAACCAGGATTGAACCACAAGCACCTCCTCCTTCGACTCCGATTGTGGTGATACAGGATGCTCCGAAGGCGCAACCTGAACCAACCGTGGCCACACATCTTGCAACACGAGCTAGCTCGGCCAAGGTTCCTCCTCTACCTCGAGTCCGTAGCTCTTCCAAGGCCTCTTCTTTAAGCGAAGTGAGAGTGGATATGCCTCCAATTTTGGAGGATTTTTCGACCTGGATCAATGGCATATCTGCTTACACCCGAATCAATAGCTGTATCCCTCAAAATCTGACTATGTTGGCTTCGTCTGATCCTAACCAGCTAGTTGGGTTCGGAATAGAAAGTAGTCTCAGGGTAAGTCGTTCTTTTTCCGAGGTCGTGATTTCTTCCTATCTTTCAATCTTTTGTTACTGACACTTGACATTTCTTCAAGGACACGGCTTGGGGATCATGATTCGCCAAGCTTTGGCCGACTGTACTTTGCAGATGAAAGAAGCGCTATGTGATGCATCTTCATGGAAGAAGAAGACAGAGGCTGTGAATGCCAAACTAGAGAAGTCCAAGGCTGAGTTGAAGGTGGCCAAGTCTGAATTGAAAGTGTCTTGATCTGATCTGGAAGTTGAATAAGCTCAGACTAGATCTTTTTGAAGATGCTTTAAAAGAGGTGGAGGCGAAAGCTTAGTCTTCGGAGAATAGGGCAGAGTCATTAGAGGGTGCCTTGAAGACGACAGAGGAAGAGAAAGTGAATTTAGCTACTCTTCTTCAAGAGACCCAATCGAAATCGGAAGTTGAGCTCGACAAGTTAGAGGTGGTCCAGGAAAGGTTGTACAATTATGGCTTCCAGGATTGCAGAAGCTTGGTTGTGAAGCATTTCCCTAACCTTGACCTCACCCCTATTGATGAGGACGAGGTCGTTGACAAGGTGACTCCTTCGACCGGGGTACAGAATTAGTCTGATGGGGTCGAGATGGGCATAACGGAGGTGACAACTATAGATGAGGCTGCTTAAAACTTTTTCTTTTGGCCCTATGGGCTAGAAAACACATTTTTTATTTTTTGAACGTCAATATCCCCTAAGGGATTTTATGCATATTTTAAGCTCTGTTGAGGCGTTATCTTTGAAGCCCTGCTGAGGCTTTTATTTTCTATCTCTTATGCATTTCGTTTATACTTATGTGATTGTGTTGTTACCTATTTTTCCTTAATTCCCGCTCTCAATTCCGTGGCTGAACAAATAATGTTTATTGGGATCATCGAAGTGAATTGGGTATCTGACTTGTAGCTTGCAGCTATGTCAGTCGAAGTGACCTCATGCTTTTTGTCATTTCCGACTTTAAGCTTTTATGCTAAGCTTTGAGCTACTGGTAGCCATGCTTGTTCTATGTAGCCTGGTAAATCCAAGCTAAAGATCTTTTGACCGAGATTGGGCTTCCTTTGCTAATAGTAATTTTTTGGATGTCGAATTCAATCAGTAGACATATTCGACTTCGAAAAAATTCTATTTTTATTAATAATCTATGGTTTACAGACCTTTACCTTATTTGCATATGTGATTTGCTCATGGGTAATAGACTTTGAGGTGCTCGGCATTCCATGGATGAGGGAGAGGTAGGCCTTCCATAGTTTCGAGCCAGTACTTGCTAGGACGAACCAAACTCAGGACTTTATATGGACCTTCCTGGTTAGGGCTGAGAGATCCCGCTTTTTCTTTGATTTCTTTACTAATTTTTCGAAGAATGAGGTCACCTATTTTGAATTGTCGTTTTTTTACTCTTGAATTGTAATATCGCTTGACTCTATGCTGATACCCTGCTACTCGTACTTGAGAGGTTTCTCTTGCTTCGTTAAGTAGATCGAGGTTCGTTTAAAGCTCACTTTCATTTTGATCCGGTTAATGACGACCAGTTCGGTTAGTAGGCATCTCAACCTCGACTGGAATTACTTTCTCGGCTCTAAAAGCTAAGGAGAAGGGTGTTTTGCTAGTTGTCGACCGAGCTGTGGTCTTGTAAGCCCACAACACTTCTGGGAGTTCTTCTGCCTAGGCTTCCTTCCTTTCGTTGAGCTTCATTTTGAGATAATTCTTGATGATTTTGTTAACGGCCTCAACTTGGTTGTTAGCTTGAGGGTGATGCAGGGAGGAGTACACATTTTTTTATGCCTAGTCTCTGGCAGAACTCTTAAAAATTTGCATTGTCGAACTAACGCCCATTATCAATGACTATAATGTGCGGGATCCCGAACCAGCATATGATAGATTTTCAGATGAAGTCGGTCGTTTTTCTTTCCGTAATTGTGGCCAATAGTTCAGCTTCAGCCCACTTCGTAAAATAATCGACTGCCACGATCGCGTACTTAACTTGCCTTTTCCTACTAGGAGAGGGCCGATGGTGTCAACTCCCCACCGCGCGAATGGCCATGGTCCGGGCATGGGAGTTAGTTCTTCGGGTGGTAGGTGAGGTACAAGAGTAAATCATTGGCATTTGTCGTATCTTTTGACGACCTCTTGTGTGTCTTTCTGGATGGTGAGCCAATAATACTCTTGGGAGATAACTTTCTGAGCAAGCGCCCGACTTCCCAAATGATTTCCACAACAGCCGAAGTGGACCTCTCGTAGGACGTAGTCTGCTTTATCGGGTCTTAAGAAACGTAGACAAGGGAGGGAAAACCCTTTTTATATAAGACCCCGTCGATCAACATATAACGAGTCGACCTGTAGCGAATTTTTCGCTCTGCTTGTTTGTCTTCGGGAAGTTCGTCCCTTTGTAGAAAACGAACTATGGGATCCATCCAGCTTGAATTAGCTGTTACTGGGCACACCTCTTCAAATTCTTCCTGAGTTATACTTCGGTGGGAGAGGAATTCGATGGGGATTGATTTACCGAGCTTATCATCCACTGTCGATGCCAGTTTTACCAGTGAGTCTGCGTTGGTATTTTGAGTCATCGGACCTAAACGACCTCATAATAGTCAAAGCGAGCTAGTAATTCTCGAGCTTTTGCTAAATATGCACTCATCTTTTTTTCTTTTTTCTTATTATTTAGTGGTCACTTATTTGACCACTAATTGTGAATCACTGTGCACCTTTATCCTTCGAACTCCTATTGCTAAAGCAAGGCGTAGTCCGGCTAGGAGGGCTTCATATTCAGCTTCGTTGTTGAAGGTCTAGAAGCTAAACCTCAATGCGTACTGAACATTTACTCCGTCCAGAGAGGTTAGGATGAGGCCGGCTCCACTGCCTTGGGAATTTGACGATCCGTCAATGTATAATGACCATATGGGCTCAACCGGTTATAAAGAATCTTCTAAATGCTTTTCTTCCACAGGTCGAGTCTTCGATGCTTCGTGACCATGATGATCTTCTGACGAGTTGGTGAATTCGACAATGAAGTCGGCCATCGCTTAACCTTTGATTGTAGTGCGAGGTCGGTACCGGATGTTGAATTCACCGAGCTCGATGGCCCATTTGACAAGATGACTTAAGGTTTTTGGTTTCTGCAACACTTATCGCAGCGGTTGATCTGTCAATACTGCTATTGAGTGTGCTTGAAAATAAGGCTTCAATTGTCTAGTTGTGGTGACTAGTGCTAGAGCCAATTTCTTGATGCATGGATACCTTGTCTCGGCATCAAGCAAAGCTGTATTGACATAATAAATCGGCTGCTGCATTCCTTGATCGTTACGGATTAGGGCTGAGCTGACGACTGCTGGAGAGACTGTTAAATACAGAAGCAATTCTTCTCCTTGCGTCGGCTTAGATAACAAAGGCAGAGATCCTAGATAAGTTTTGAGTTTACGGAAAGCTTGTTCACATTTTAGCATCCACGTCATCTCTTTACTCTTACGAAGTTGCTTGAAGAATGAGAGGCATCGGTCCGTGGCCCTTAAGACAAATCGATTGAGGGCTGCAATTCGTCTTGTGAGACATTGGATTTCCTTGATAGTAGTAGGCGAGCTCATGTCAATCAATGCTTGAATCTTCTCTGGATTAACTTCTTTCCCCCTTTGGTTTACTATGCAGCTGAGGAACTTTCACAAACTTACACTGAAGGTGTATTTGTTGGGGTTGAGCTTCATTCGGTACTTCCTCAAGATGTCGAACATGGCGCGGAGGTCTTCAACGTGGTTTTTTTGACCTCAAGCTTTTAACGAGCATGTCATCCATGTAAACCTCCATGGATTTGCCGATCTGTTTGGTAAACATTTTGTTGACCAGATGCTAATAGGTTGCTCTTGCATTTTTAAGTTCGAAGGGCATTACCTTATAGCAATAAAGGCCTCGGTCTGTGATGAATGCCGTTTTCTGTTTGTCGGGAGCGTGCATTCGGATTTGGTTGTATCTGGAGTACACATCCATAAAACTGAGTAGCTCGTATCCCGATGTTGCGTCAATGAACTGATCTATTTTGGGTAGTGGGAAGCTATCCTTTGGGCAGGCTTTGTTGAGGTCAGTGTAATTTACGCAGACTCTTCATTTTTCGTTGGTTTTTTTTCACCAAGACAATGTTAGCAAGCCAGTTTGGGTATCGTATTTCTTCGATAAATCCTGCTTGACATAATTTCTTGACTTCATCTTTGATTGCGGCATATTTTTAGTGTTGAAGGGTTACCTCTTCTGACTGATAAGATTAAAGGTCGGGTCCACGTTCAGTCACTGGACCATTACTTCTGGGTTGATTCCTGGCATGTTCTGATGAGACCAAGAAAACACATCGGCATGCTCTTTCAGAAAAACAATGAGCTCTTTTTGTAGGTTGTTCTTTAGCTGGGATCCGATTCAAGAAAGTCGAGTCGGGTCGTCATCCGACAACTGAATTTCGACCAATTCTTTAGCGGGTGACCCGTGTTCTTCCATTTCTTCTCGTGGATCTAGGGGGTTGTGTGTGAGACTGTCGAAACGAAGCTTTTTCCATGTAGGGTTAGTTCGTAACACCGACGGGCCTCTTGTTGATTACCTCTTACCACTCGACGCCTTTGTCGGTTTTGAACTTCATAGCCAGGTGGTATATGGAGATACCGGCTTTGAGAGCTCGGAGGTTGGGGCATCCGATTATTACATTGTAAGCATATGGGGTGTTGACGATGAGGAAATCAACCATAATCATTTTTTGGTTAAGTTCTTCGTCTGCCGTAACTGGAAGGGTTATTTCCCCTTCTGGCATGATGTTGTCTCCCATGAATCCGGTCAAGGCTGTTTTGACCGGCCTCAGCCTGGATTGATCAATCTTCATCTTCTCGAAAGCTGCCATGTACAAGATATCCACTGAGCTTCCCGTGTCGACCATCATTCTATGAAGTTTTTTTTGTTGGCGACCACTATTCATACTACAAGTGAGTCATCGTGGGGATGAAGGACACCCATGGCATCTTCCTCAATGAACGTTAATGCGTGAGCAGTGATCTTCACGATTTTCGTAGGTCGGCTCATAATGTTCATGGGGAGTCCTGGCTCGGATGTCCTAACTCGTCACACATATGCCTTTCGAGCATTGCCGGAGTCTCCAGTAGTAGGCCCACCGAAAATCATGTGGATTTCTTCCACAGGGTTATTGTCAATTTGTTCCTCAGTTTAATCATTTCGATCCATGGCCCTTCGGTCCTCCTGTCGCTGGGCGATGCAATCTTTTAAGAATCCCTGTTGAATGAGGGTTTCTATTTGTCGCTTCAGGTCGAAACAATCTGCTGTATCGTGACTGTGGTCTTTATGATACAAACAGTATTTCTCCCTTGATCTTCTATCAGGATCGATTTTGATTTTTGCTGGTCGTCCAAACATCTGTTTATTTCTTTCTACCAAGAACACTTACTCGATGGTCACGTTGAGCGGTGTGTACTTCTCAAATCGCTGAGCTGGAACTTTGCCTCCTTGGGGAGCATTGCTTCTGCCGCGCGACCTTTGCTTTGGTTTATGTCTTTTAGAATTATTCTCCTCCTTCTGATCTTTGCTTCTGAAAGACGACCTGTGTGCATTGACCAACTACTCCGCATTGATGTGCTTAGTAGCTCGGTCCAAGAATTCTGCTACGGACTGAGGTGGTTCCTCTCCCACGGACCAAAGAATTTTTTTATCTCGTAATCCCCCAATCATTGTGTGGAGCAACACTTCATGAGATAGATTCTCCACTTGGACAGCCTTGGCGTTGAACTGCGCGAGGTAGTCCTTTAGTGACTCATCGTCTTTTTTGCTTGACCGAGGTGAGATGAGTTGAGTGCTTTCTAAGATCAGTACTTCTGATGAACTGGATTGCAAAGATCCTACTTAATTAGGCAAATGAGCTGATTGACTTCGATTTTAAATTTTGAAACCAAGTTCAAGCTGAGCTTGTTAATGACAGGGGAAAAGCTTTGCACATGATGTGACCATTGACTCCGAGAAGCTTCATTCGAACTTTGAAGTTTTTCAAATGTTCCGCTGGATCCCCTATCCCAATATATTGTTTGAGTTGAGGGATTTTGAATCCTTTAGGGAGTGGTTCCTCGCGGATCTTGTCAATGAATGACGATTAGGACGAATCGACTAGTGCATCTACTGCGATTGGTGCTCGGGTGCGCTATGCTCTTTGGAGGTCACCCACGCGCTCTCAAGGTTCCTTCAGTTCGGCTTCTAATGGATTTATATTATCATCCATTTGACTGTGACCTAGATGAGCTGACCTTTTTTCTTCGAGCTTGTGGCGTAGATTGCTTGCGGGCAGTTTGGCTGCTGACCAGGTTTTCACTTTTGTTGCCCGACTGGCAACTTCGTCCTCCTCAGCACGTCCTTGTTCTGGAACTGGAAGAGAGCGTTGTGGTCGGGGGATTTGATGAGACTACTGAGGCTCGCCATCGCCTCTGTAGACCGGTGGTGGTTGGGCTATGCTGGCTAGGAGTACTTTGATTTCATCTAATTGCTGGTTGAAATGTCCGGACCGTTCGTCCATGCCTCCTAATCGTTCAATGACACCTCTCACTTTTCTTCAAGACTGGATAATCTAGTTCTGCGATTGTGAGACCTTTGCCGTCCGCCTTGCTGAACAAAGTGTTAGGATGAACTCCAGATTCGGAGGGTGGGCATTTCAGGAATGGATCCATCGTCGTTGGATTGTGGGGCATCGGATGGCCCAGCGTTTGCGGGGGCTTTTCCTTTGTATTTTCTTTTGTCGGCCATCAGAAAATCTTTTGACGGAGGGGATTCTTCTTTTTTAAGAAGCTCTTGGGTGAGAACGTGACCTATTTGCTATTTTCCACAGACGGCGCCAGCTGTTGTTGCTGATTTTCAGCTACAAGTGAAGTTGGATGAATATCCTCCTTAGAAGAGATCGTAAGTTGATCTTAAGGATGATGATGGGTCCTGATTTTTTATTAAAAGCCTGCAAGGATGTAGAAAAGGCTAAGAGGTGGTCGGGGACCGACTTTTAGTCCTCCGATGCCTAAGTTAGTTGGCTTTCGTATAAAAGAATATCTCTCTTTAGATAAATTTTTTGCGTACCTTGATAAGAAAGAGGATATCTTCATTTATAGACTTAGGTCAAAGATCATGTCCCCTTTTAGGGCCGTAATTTCAGGAGAGAAATTCATGGACTAGCGTGATATTCGATCCGTGATTATGGGGGACATCCTCATGATTTTCGGCAATCTTCCTGATCTTTCACCTATTTCCCTAATGGAAACCCTTGATTCTTGATACTTATAGTAGTTTAGCCGAGGTCAACTCGGAGGTTGGATCGAGGAGCCCGATACTTACTCAAGTCGAACTATCCCGACCTATGGCTAGGTCGGTTTCTATCCGACACGAGGTTAGCTCATATTTTACCTATAACATATACATTCAAAGATCTTAAAGCAATTGGGGTGGACTTTCCTTGTAGACCCCAGACGGGAGGCGGATGGGCTGCCTAGGCCTTTCGCATGAAGTTCTTGTGATGGGAAGCTAGGTGGCACCCACTGTGATATTTGTGAGAAATCTACTCCGTCCATCCATTTTGCCGCATCGGTTCAGGACATGGAACAAAAAATTGAGTGGGATAAGCCTCATGACAAGAAAAATTGGGTAGAGAATGCCTATTGATGAAACCTCCTGAGTCTACTGTGATGTTTATATGCCATCCATGCTGTTCATAAGGTCAATCCTCTTGGGATGAACTGAAAATAAAGAAATAAGCCTTGATCCAAAGCTTCTATGGCCCTATGAATGTCTCAAGGGTAGAAGTTCAATCCTCACAGTTTTCTGTCATGGCCCCACTTGAGTTTCAAATCTGCTTAATTTTTGCCATGCGTCCTGAAATGATCTGGAAAAACATAAGAACGCGGTGGATTTCTCACAAAAGCATGAGCCCCACCTAGCTTTCCGTGGAGGAACCCTCCAAGTCACTTAGTTAAGCATATGCTGATTGTGTCCAGTAGACATGATGAGTCACATCAAGTCTCAATCGACTCGGACGCACAAGCAATGTTTTTCAGTGGCTTGGCTCAAAATCCTTCTTCACGTTGAGTCAGCTGAGTTTCCAGCCGAGTCCTATTTTAGAATCATGGGGAACATACCGAATGGCGTGTCGGATGATGATTAAATGGATGGGAGGTGCGGGTCCCATAGGTTGGGCATGGTATTACGTCATGAGTAGAGCAAGCTCACCTGATGGACCGGTGGGCCACACTCTCATAACGGTTGTGGGATTTTGACCGCATGTGACCTCCTACTTGATTGATCTTTTCTCACTCTCGTGCGCATGCTCTCCCATGGTCCGTGTTTGGGTGGTCCGGTTCAAGCCCTATGCCAATCTCTAAACAGGTCCAAACCTGATCCTAAACAGACCAGTTGGGTCGAGCCTGATCCATCTTGGCTCAAAAATTGTTTAAACTCATATTTCTAACTTAATCCATCTTAAGCTAAGGTGAGCTGCTTCGCAAGAAAATAAAAAATTTAGAAAAATGAAAACCAATAGTCTACATGCAAGATACGTGCCTTAATTGAATCTCAATCCTTTGTTGGCTGCCAAACAGAAAAATCCTGTTCGGAGCCTTTTTATTGGTCCACATAACACTACATGACGTTAGTATGATTAGGTTTTACTGAGGATATGACTAGGTTGCAGACCTATTTAACGACGTGGATCAATAAAAAAGCTTTAAAAAGAGTTTTTATTTATTGTTTAGCAGCAAAGGGAGGATCCAGACTCCACCTAATTTGGCCTACATGCTTAGGTAGTAGGTCCAAGTCCTATCCATCACGGCCGCACAACCAACCATAATGGGCGTGTATTTCAAAAGCTGATTTTGACAACATGTGCAATGACAATTCGCCAACTTTTACCAGTGTAGACTTTCCATCAGAGCTAGCGTGTATTTCAAGGGTCTTAGTGGGCCATAGTGATTTGAGATAGTGGAAGGTCACATCATCATTCTGGGCAGTCTATTTGGTTTCCCCACTTCTGATGGGGCTAAGGTGAAAATTTGATATAGATGGGATGGATGTGGTGAGATCCCAATGGTTCCTCGAGGACATGTAATCAAAGTGGATTGCATTGAACGGAATCTTTGTATTAATTATCACATATTCTTTAATTCAAACAATTCATTTTTATACGGGATTTGTTGGCTTCAATTGGGACGCATGGTCGCACGTGTAATGCTTAACTGAGATTCAATCATATGTGTTGTGTGTATGTATTTGCGAGTACTCCAGAACTGAGTATGATTTGAATCAAACCGAACTTATTGTGATCCCTGGCGCTGAAATAGATAGATTAAAATCGAATCCAAGAAGGCAACCATCCACCCAGCCATTGATTACAAGGAATCAAGCAACTTATAAAAAGAAGAGTTAATCATTCAAATAAATTCACATTGCCTTAGAAGCAATGACTTTTTATTATATTGAGGATAACTTGTATTATTTAACAACAATGCAATATGCTTAAAAGTAAGAAATAAAATTAAGTACCAATTTTATTGAGTTGATGAAGAATGTAGTATAATTAACAAGTAAATTGAAAAAGCAAAAAAGAAAAAGAAAAAAGATTACTAATGATAGTTTGAGCGAGTGAAGAGGTCATTGATGATTAATGTTCATTTAAACCTTGACAGTTGTAGCCTGTAAGACAATTGTGATTTACCTGACGAGTCGTGGCCTGATGAAATCGCTAAGCGAGAATTTAAGAATTTGTTATTTGATAACATGGTCATGAATGAAGAGTTAAACTATTCCAAAGTTATTGCAGCGATACATTGAACAAAAATGAATGGAAATTAAACTAGACTAAAATTATGCTAATTGATCCAAACTTGCTATATTATTGTGCTGGACAAAAATAGAGATGCTAAATTAAGTAAAATTAGTTTAAGCATCTATGAGGACAATAAAAGATAGATAGTATTGTTATGAATAAACAATATTTGTATTTATATTGGCAAGGGTCCGGAGCTCTTCATTCTCGGTTGCTTTTATAAGTTTGTGTAGTTTACTTGATCTTTTTATCTACCTCAATTTTGAGCTTAAATCATAAAGTAATATGGATAAAAAAAAAAGAGTGGACAGTGTGGATAAAACCTATACATCAGGGTGGCCACATTAGGGTAATAGACAATCCGGATCCACTCCTTTGTGTTTTCTTTCCTATGAAAAAAGAAAAAAAATCCAAATGCAAAAGGGGAGGTGGCTCACTCCACTCACTGGTCCCCATCCCTTGGTGCAAAATAGTACATGCGATGCATGTGAACTAGATCTAGACCAATGATCAAGTGAGCACTCTGATGGAATTAAAAAATAAATATGTTGGTTTGGATCATTCAGTAGGTATGGTTTTGTGCAATGCACCACCTACCCTGAGTCGAAGGACGAATGGTCCACATCACATGAGACTTTTCCATTTAAACTGACATATCATCATCCCATTTCATGTAGGTAGACGCCTTCCTTCTTATATTTGTAATACGGTAGTCAACTCACATGAATGCAATCTGTGTCAGCCTGCTAGCCCGGAATAGTCTCGAACACCTGTTTTGACACCCAACCTATCTGGGTCTACTGAATTCTATGAATATGTAGAATCCATTCCGTCCATCAGGTAAAAGGAAATATTCAGACCGTACATACAGAACCTAAGCCCAATTGAAAAGTCACACGGTCCAAAACCGATGGTGACAACGAAAAATTGTTACAAAAACTGCTAAGTTAACACGGTGTGGCGCGTCTGGGATTTGTATCATGCTGATTTTTCCAAATTCACTTCATCCTGGTGATTTACACCTGATTAACGGATTTGATGAAAGATATACAGGATGATAGTCCCACGCGCAAACCAATGCTTGGGCTCCGACCCCTATTGTTCCATGTAGTGTGGCCCATCTGTGTTAGGGATCTAGCTGATTTTTTTCATTGTAGCCTAACATATAGGATTGAACCTGATAGACGGAGTGGAGTTTAGATATACAACATGGTGGTCCCCACAGACTTGGGCGTTTTACCTACTGGGGTACAACAGGTGTTGTGAGGATTTCAGTCGCAATATGCGGCCAAGGAAATTGAACATGAGGGGCTTCGTTGGCCTCAATCTAAGCAAAACGTGTCACACACGGTTTCTCCCGCTAACTACCACTGGCTTCGTCTGATTCTTACCAACCAACTGAAATAACATACAAAGTCCAAGCCTATCCTTTAAATGAGGTAGGTCTTAGAGGACTGCTCTGGGCAAGTGGGCCACGGTTCAGTGATCCAGACACTTGATTGGTACCACTGTGGATGGTCCATGCACCACAGGTTCCTAACAGTAGGCCATAAACTTTGTATAGCAAGGGAAGGACTCAAATGGACGAGAATTGGCTGGTGGTACCCCTGCACCAGCCAGGTAGCTGATATAAAATCTCTGTTGGCCCCACCATGTAGGTGTTTTATGCATGCTGTCCATCCATTTTGCCAGCATATTTTAGGGCATGAACTAAAAAGTGGGGCAGATCTAACGCTCAAGTGGACCACAACATAGGAAACAATGGGGATTGAACGCTCACCATTGAAAATTTCTTGGGGCCAACTGCAATGTTTATTTGCTATCCAACCTGTTGATAAAGTGACATAACCCTAGATGAAAGGAATGTGGACCCCAAGAAGTTTTCAACCATAGGCATTCAATCCCCACGGTTTCCAGTGTAGTCCACTTGAGCTTTGGATCAGTCTCATTTTGGGCTCATGCCCTAAAATGAGCATGAAAAATGGAACCATGGCATGGATAAAACACATAAATCATGGTGGGGGACAGCTTTTCCTTTTCCATTAGCTACCTGGCAGGTGTAGGAGTTACCTGCAAATCCACATTGAACTTTGTTTGGCTCGAAATTTGATCATTGTTACATGCGTGCATTGTTGGGCATGCTGGAACCTGATATGACTTGATCTGCACTGAATGCCTACAACCGCAAGTGCTAAGATCAAGAGACCACCAACCTAGCAATTCGGCCGTCTATTCAGCCACTAGTAATAAAGACCGGATGATTTGTGAATGGAAATGTTCGTTTTTCTAATGAGTTTTTTCTACCTTTTAGTCAACATAACTTTTTCTCATTATGATAGCAGCTATTGGTCAATTAACACAACATGAGAAGTAAACGAAATAGAAATAAAAGATACTGTATCTATCAAAGATAAACATTTATAAATAAAGGAGAAAATTCTTAGTGATGCAATGACTATGGCGTAGATGGCAATAACCTAAAGCTGAGGTCTTCCTTGGTCTAGCAACTTAGTAATCAAATGACTGTGATGAAGACAGCTACACTACAAACTAAGCCAAAGTCAGTTAATTAGAGTGGCTTTGTAGATGGACTAGATTACACTACTCCTAAGTTAAAGTCGGTCCAGCATAACATCGTAGATGGATTGGATTACACTAAGAATTAAGCTACTAGCTAAACTAGGATAAGCGGTGTTGCACCGGAGAGTTATGTTGTATTGGGTTGGTGAGGGCTTGAAGTTTTTCGACATTTATAAAATTTATAGTCGATTGTTGAAGAGAAATCTTCATTGCCAATTCCCACGTCTGATGACATAAAAATAACTGCATGGGCCCATAAACAGTTGTAGCCTATTATGCAACGCAATGTGTATCAATTATTTGTTGTAAGTTAGCCATTGGTTGTACGCACTCCTTCAATCCACTACATGGGGGAGAATTCTACGTAAGACGCCACATGTAGATGATCCTTATCATTTCTTTCACTTGAATGTCATTGTGCACCACAAAAATCGACCTACTAAGTGTTGCTGTTACGTCACCTCATAGCTCTTTAAGCGATTTCGATCGTAAGAGTCTCTTTTGTATGATGTTATGGTGTAACCAAACTATATTTCAACTATTACCTATTATTGGCCATGAGGCCACCAAGGAGACTAGTTGACTCTATCAACGTGAGTGAGACATGACATGTGTCCCATGATACTAACTAACTAGACTTATACCTTTTGGACTACTCATGAATTTTTAGATTATGATCAAATTTGATTGTCAGAGTAGTAAAAAAGATCTTCCGTTTATCTCTTATGGAGATTTCACTACCACATGGCATCATCTATGTTGCTAGATCTAATATGATTGAATCAATCATAAACATACTGAAATATAAGTAATTGGACGATATTATTATTCTCCAACTAGTGCCTAATTGCCTACTTTTATTTAAAAAAATAAAAAATAAAAAGATGGCCTACCTTGTCACGTGTGTACGTATGGCATCCCACCTATCCATTGCGAAAATCTCCTTGTTGAAAAATCAGAATGATCCACTCACCAGGTGGGGTTCTATTGTTTTTAACCATATAGCCCAAATGACAAATAAATTGGTCTAATTTTTGCTTTAGTTGTTCTTCATTGTGGAGCCAACCTTTTGGATGAGTTGGATGCTGACATTTCGAGATCATAAACTAGAAACTTAAAACTCAACTAGATGTCCAGCCAGGTCTATTTGACTCGAAGAGCGAGTTTTTGCATAACTCAAACTTGATATTTAATAATTAAACTTATATCTTAGGAAAAGTGATAATATTTTTAATATGGTATATAAAAAAGTAGTAAAAAGTAGGTATTACTAGTTGGGAAGTAGATTGCGTCCTGCCCCCTCGTGAGGCCCATTGTGATGTATATGTTTTGTCTACACCGTCTATCCATTTTTCAGATCATTTTAGGATATGAATCCAAAAATGAGGCAGATCTAAGTCTCAAGTGGACCACACAGTGGGTATTGAGTTCCCACCATTAAAAGCTTCTTGTGAGCGACAAAAGTTTTGGATAAATTTGATATTTATGTTTTCTCTTCATCTTGGTCTATATGACTTTATGAACAGGTTGGATGGCAAATAAACATCACAGTAGCCCCTAGGAAGGTTTCAACTGTGAGTTTCATTATTATTGTTGCTTCTTGTGGTGTGGTACACTTGAGCATAAGACCTGGCTAATTTTTAGACTCATTTTCTAAAATGATATGAAAAACTAGATGGAGGTGTGGATAAAACCCATACATCACTGTAGGCCTCATAAAGCCCCTACCTTGAAGCATTAAGCATTTGATGCATCCAGTGGAGGCAAGAGGCAATCTACTTCCTACTAGGCGAGAGAAGAAGATTATGTCCTAACCTTGCCCATCTCTAGCTAGGAACAGACAGTTCTGTGTTGGGGCGCCTACTATGATGTATTTGCTTTTCCATGCCATCCATCCGTTTTCTTTGATTATTTTAAGGTATGAGCCTAAAAATAAGACAAATCAAATGCTCAAGTGGACCACACCAAATAGTAAGCTTGGGTTCAAACCTTAAAATGATATGAGAAAAGAGATGGACAACATGGATAAATAGATACATCACGATGGGTCCCCACACAAATCTGCCCATTCCTGGCCTAAAGGGCGGGGCAATCGACTTCCATAGTAGAGTACTCTTGTTAATGACTTGGCCACGTAACGAAGTTTTCTTCTTCATTAAGTTATTGTCCTCCATAAGAGACCTCATGGGAAAAAAATACTGGAGACAATCTTGCACATGCATGGCCCATGCACTGATGCACTATGATGATATAAATCATCAACATTGTCAAGCTCATCACCTTTAAGGCAGGTGTGTGTGTGTGTGTGTGTGTGTGTGTGTGTGTGTGTGTGTGTGTGTGTGTGTGTGTGTGTGTGTGTAGAGGATTGCTCACTTAGGCATAGCTCTCACGAGGACTCATGAACACTTTTTCACAACTTATCACATGTGATGTGAGACTAAAATCTGAACCATCCATGTGATGCAACACCCCAAAAAACACCTAAGGCCTAACTTGTACCCTAATCAGAACTTTGGTGGGCCATAGAAAAAGGAAATAGTTTCCTCCCTTGATTTTCCTCTCTTTCTCTGCTACGACCCACCAGAGTTTTGTAACAGTTTCAAATTTGGGCCCTGGGGGTTTTCTGGGGTGCTATATCATGTGGACGGTTCAGATTTTGGGCTCATATCACTTGTGATGAGTTGTGAAAAAGTGCTCATAAGTTTTTGTGAGAATTGGTGCGCAGGTGAGCATTCCTCTCACGTGCGCAAAGTTCTTACGAGGACTCATGAACACTTTTTTACCACTCTCTCTCTCTCTCTCTCTCTCTCTCTCTCTCTCTCTACACACACACACACACACACACACACACACACTTTTATTATCGACCAAGGGTGCATTATTTAGAAAATTGCCAACAAGCTCACATTTTATGAATGTAAGGAAAGAAGAAAAACACCCGCACCCAAGTCATGGAGGACCATTATTCTAACCATCGATACAAAAGATCATCGATCCTTGTAAAGACTATGATGAGCCCCACCACTTGTAACAATATAGAACTTCTCCTGAAACTTTAAAATTCAAAAGGTGTGGCTTGCCTGATGTTTGGATCTAATTACTTTTGTATTTTCACTTCATAATGGTTGGTTACACATGATCAACAAGTTTGTTGAAAGATACACACCATGATGGTTGGCATTTGATCCCCATTGTTCCATGTGGCGTGGCACATTTTAGTTTTAGATTTTGCTGTTTCTTTTCCAGGCCTGAGAATTGGGGAGCCAATAGGGCTCTCAATGGAGCGGGTCAGATCCGAGATCCGATTCGCTTCGAACCCATATAATGCGGAGTTAGTTCTTAAAATAGGTCTAATTAATTAAATGGACCGAATTCGGGTTCACAAAAATAGATTTGAATCATATTTAGGTCGGATCTGATCCAGTAGTGAGATCTGATCAGATCCCCACTATTACATGCTTCAAGCTTTAAACCGTTTCCTATCTCGTGAGGAGATTTTAGTGTGGAGAGAGAAAGCTCCTCTCTTCTCTCTCTCTTTCGAGAATTTCTCCAAGAATATCTCTTAGAATGGTAAGCAACGAGAGCATATTAGCTGTTACACGGCTACAATTTAATGGGTGGTACTCTAACCGTGTGGTGCCCATATTGATGTATTGTGTATATATCCACGCCATCCATATGTTTTTCCATCTCATTTTAGGACGTGATACCAAACCCTAAGAAGATCCAAATCTTAGGTGGACCATACCACTAGAAACAGTGATGAATGACCATTAAAAACATTTTGGGGCCACAAATTTTTTTGATCAAGTTGATATTTATATTTTTCCTTCATCGTGATCTTCTTGACATTATCATGAGGTTGGATTGCAAATAAGCATTACTAAAAGCTTCCGATGGGCTCTTTGGAATTTTTAATGGTGGGGCACTCAATCACCACTATTTCTATGGTATGGTCCACTTGAGATTTGGATTTGTATAATTTTTAAAACCCCATCCTAAAATGGGTTGGAGAAACGGATGGACGGTGTGGATCAGATACAAAATGTCACCCATGTGGGCCACACGGTAGGGGTAATACCCACTAAGCTGTTTCCTAGGTAAAACCTAATTCGCTCCATCAAGCAATGGACGCAGATTTCCTTCGAAAGAGAGAGAGAGAGAGAGAGAGAGAGAGAGAGAGAGAGGAAGTTCTTGTGTTGGGAACTTAGGTGGGGCCCGCATGATGTTTGTGAGAAATCCACCCTGGCCATCCATTTAGTGAGCTCATTTTAGGACATGCGACCAAAAATGAGCCGGATCAAAGACTCCACTGGGCCAAAAATGTGAGGATTGAACGTCCACAGTTGAAATATTTGTGGGGCCACAACAGTTTTGAATCAAGCTAATATTTGTGTTTTCATTTCATCCCAGTAGGAATGACATTATGAAAGGTACAAATGGCATATAAACATCATTGTGGACCTAGGGATATATTATCTTATATATATTTTTTTACATTTGTGATGTGGTGGATTCAAACCTAGATCTGACCTGAATCTGATGGCTATATGGATTTTGGATAGGAAATGGATTTGGCTACTTATAAGTGGATCAGATATGGATGTTAGCTTTTGGATCCGAATCCAATCTGATTCCGACTACAATTTTTCAGACTTGGAGCTAGATTCAACTGGGTCGGATTTGGATCCGATCTAGATTTGACCCATTGAGAGCCCTAGGAGCGAAGCAGGCGTTACTCGGGAACAACTTAGTGGGTGTTACCCCTACCGTGTGGCTCACATGGGCAATATTTTGTATATCCATGCCGTCCATCCGTTTCTCCAGACCATTTGATAACGCGGTTCCAAAAATCATGTAGACCCAAATCTCAGGTGGACCATACCACTAGAAACAATGGTGATTAAGCGTCCCACCATTAAAAATTCCAAAGAGCCCATCGTAAGGTTTTATTAATGTTTATTTTCAACCCAACCTGTTGACAGTGTCAAGAAGATTGAATGAAGGGAAAATATAAAGCTTAGCTTGATCCAAAACTTTTGTGGCCCACAGAAATTTTTTAATGGCCATTGATCACTATTTCTAGTTGCATGGTCCACCTCTTAGAGTTTGGTAAATAGTCCTAAAATTAGGGCTAGTCATGAGCCAAGTCAACTTGAGAAACTCGATCGACTCGACTAAAAAAAGCTCGCCTCGGCTCGACTCAACTCAGTAGAACAAGTCAAGCCAATCTTCATTTAGGAGCTCCAGTCAGAAATCGAGTCAAGTTCGACGATTGGGTCACTTGACTTGAAACTCGACTCGATTCAAGCTCGACTCGGCTCGACCTCGACCTCGACCTCGACTCGTTTCATATAGATATTTGTTAAAAAAAAAAAAAAATCATAATCTTCTTATTTCTTGGTTCTCTCTCCCCCCTCCCCCACACACACATTGGGGTTCAAGTTTAGGACATACAAAACCCTCACACGTTGGGGGTTTCTTAATCCTACTATTTTGTTCAGGTAAGAACATTCCTTATATATCTGATGGATTGAGTAATTTCAAGTACAAAACACGGTGAGCACACAGTGGTTGTGTGTTTTAAACGCTACACAAACACAAGTGCTACGGTGAGACCACGCACCATACATATCTACAAAACAAGGGCTATGGTTAGACCAAATACCATATGCAGCTATTAATTGCAATTTTACGAGGGAGGTGGTGCACCTGATCCATGAATCAGCTGGGCCTCATCATGAAGATGGTCCACACAATAATTAGGGCAGTCCATTCACGTGGTGAGCTATGCATGTATTGTGTTAATTATGGTTCATAAAATATTACTAGTGGTCTGCATTGAATGCATGTGTGACTTGGCCAAAGAAAAAATTGATCAGAGCTAGGTCATTTTAATGGTGGGTCCCACCTGTAGAAATACTATAATCCCCTAATATATGTGTGACTTCTCGAACTTAATGTTGTTGACTTTTAATTTGTATTTTGTAGTAAAAAATATAATAAATTGAGGTGGGAGCAAGCTCGACTCGACTCGAGGTAAGCTCGCCTCGACTAGCTCGATCCACTAGCTCGCCTCGAAAGTTTTAGCAAACAAGGCAAGCTCCAATGGTAGCTCGAGGGTGAGCTCGAGCTCGAGCTCGAACTCAAGGAGAGCACAGATGAGTCAAGCCAAGCTTGGCCCACCTCGACTCGACTCGGCTCAATGTACAGCCCTACCTAAAATGAGATGGAAAAACAGATGGACAGTGTGGATATATAAAAAAATACATCAACATGGCCCCACACGATTAGGGTAACACCCACCAAGCTGTTCCCAGAGAGTAACAACTAATCTGCTCAGTAAGGAATTGAGGACAACTGGACGGATAGATTGGACTTTACATATACAACATGGGGGCCCAATAAGCTTAGGTGTTGTACTTGACGTGAAAAGCAGGTGGTGCAGGTGATTTCGGCCCCACCATAGATGGGTGAAATAAAAAATCCAGTGGTGATTTCGCCTCTCTCCACGTATGCCCAAACTCGGTCCGAACTCATGACGGGCCACAATAGTCTAGCCCAAGCCCGGCCCAAGGTACAAATGCAGGTTCAGCTTGAACCCGGCCCTAGCCCAAGCCTGGCCTTTTACATAAATAGAAATTATCCTTTGTGGAAAAAATCATCAGCACACTGTAGAAAATAAAAAGAGTTTTAAGGAGATGAATTTTTAGAAAGAAATTGTATACAATTTAAATTTTGAAAAGAGGATAGATATTTTAATTTAAATTTTCAATTAAAACATATATTTGGGTGGGGCCGGGTTGTTGGGCTTTTGAACAGTTAGTCCAAGTCCGGCCCGTTTAAAAAAGGGGCTTATCTTTAGGCCCGAACCCGACCCGCGGGCCTGATACTTTAGTCCAAGCCCGGCCTAGACGGGCCAGGCCCGATAGATCGTCGGGCCAACCCGGTCCATTAACAGCCCTAAAAAAATCTCACCAAAAAAGCAAAAATCTCATAATCAGAGTCAGAAAGAAAAGAGTCTAGAAATGTAGGATTGATCACCTACAACCAAAAGTACCTTACAACCCCAACCAATTATTTAATGCTAGCATGCCATTGCTGGATGCTGGTTGGTGGAACGTTTTTGTCTAAAAAAGTGAGTTGACGAGGTTCAAAACCTCGCCGTGAGACACAGGCTTTTGGGGTTTGTTATTTTATGTGCAACACATTGTTGCACTGTTGGCTAATGTGAACCGTCCATCTTGCAGGTCCCGGTTTACTAACTAAAAGGCATACTGATTGGATAACTTTAGCTACCCTATTCATGAACTATTTCTCTTTCCAATGTGGACCGCTGACCTGGTTACTTTTCTACCACACGTTTTGAAGCACCCACGAGAAAAGTAGGCTAGCGGACGCGGTTTGGCTAGTGTCCCTGCCAATAGCCACTAGTAGTTGGTGCTCTGTGGGGCCCACCATAATGTTTTTGTTTTATCCACACCGTCCATCCATTTTTCAAGATCATTTTAAGGCTTCATAAAAAAAAAGAGCCAGATCTAAATCTTAGGTGGACCACACCACAGGAAAACAGTAGTGATTGAATGCCCACCCACCATTCGAAACCTCCTAGACCCCACTGTAATGTTTATTTGACATCCAAACTCTTGATAAACATTCTGGTGGAATCCAAATTTTTTTTAATGGTGAGGATTCAATCGCGACTGTTTCCTGTGGTGTGGTCCACCTAAGATTTTTATCAGCTTCATTTTTTGCATCATGCCCTAAAATGATCTTTCAAAATGGTTGGATGGTGTGGATTTAAGGTACACACATCACTGTGAGCCCCACAGTCAGGGTTCCCACCCACCTAGGTGGATCCCGGGTCTCACCTAATACTCTCTTGGGAGGGAGTGCAAATAGGAGCTAACGATAGCAATTGCTTTAATTGCTCTGTATATGTATTTGCATGGGTCATGCCGGGGCTAGCCCAAGCTCAGCACAAAACTAATACCTAAGCCCATCCCATCCCATGGGCCTAAGACGTGTCTCAACCCAGCCCAAATAGAGCCACAGTTATGGTCAATTGGCATGCGTGATAGGACAGGCTGGACTTGCCATCGGAAATTGCAACAGGGGATTTGTGGGGGAAAGAGTATGGGAAAATGATTCCAAGAAAGCAAATGGAAATAAAATAAGGAAAGTATCAGGTAATGGGGAACACTTCGTGCGTTCTTAGAATTCATTCAATGTACCTAATGATGCCAGCTGAACTCATCATTCCATCCATTCTCTTTTCCCATTGTTTCATCTCAATGACACTTTTCATAATGGGTGTAGCCTTCTAAGGTTCATTAAGAATCTTACGGGTCATTTTCCTCCCCTTTTTATGGGTTACAAGAGTAATTTCATACCTCTTTCGGTTCGTTGATTTGGATAAAGCTCAAGATTTTAATAGATTATCTGGATAAAGCTCAAGATTTGAATGGTTTGTTTCCATAAAGCTCAAGATCTTAATAGTTTGTTTCCATAAAGCTCAAGATTTGAAGTTGATATATGTGGAATATCTTATGTAATTACGGAAGGCACCGAAAATTTTTTTCATTTCTAAATGGATCATAAGCTAGCTATTTGGCTGTCTCACTTGAGAATTCAATTTAAAACGGTTTTTTTTTTTTCCTTCTCATTCCTAACTGTCCTTAGCGTTGATTACCATGAAATTATATCTTTAGGCTTGGTAGCTACGATCTTCCAATACAAGAGATGTTGGTGAATGGTCCATGCCCTAATCATCTTCTCAATAGTTCTTTGTTGGTAGTCTTCATCAATGGTTTAGCCCATCATACCATTGGAGTGACTTGCAGGTCACTGTCCATCCATGGTAGGACTGTCCATCCATGGTAGGACCTATTAGATTGTGTCTGCAGGATCACTAAATAGTAGTTTTACTTATAGGATCCATAGATATCATTAGTGTTAGAGTTGGTGCCCTAGAAATAAACATATGTCGTAATCCACATTGTCCATGTAGATGTGATAGGGTAGATCTTGATGACCATGGGTCCCTCTAATACATATGTTATATGCCTTGGATATGTCAAATGTTATATTAATTTTATATTTTTTGGGTTATGTAAAGAGTACACAATATATTCTTTTATCTTTAGAAACTTGAGATTAGATACAGTGACCATAGATTGAGGGAGAGTTGTGTTCCATAGTTCACAATACTCAGATGAGTCACGACCAACATAGATGCTAAGACACATTTATGGACTCAATCTTAGAGATGTACATCATCTTATGTGAATAGACTAACTTGGATCAGATGGAATGTCTCCACTATTAGGATCTGACTTGTTAAGTCATGCCTTTTTGCCCTTACCTTGCACATAAAGTGAGTATGCTATGGATATTGGAATCCTTGTATAGACCCTTGGACATTGCATGGTGGATCAAAGTTCATGTCAATAGTATGAGGTTTCATTAGCCTAGCTATGATAATTTGATCAGGACTTGAGAATAACATTAATTATTTAATCTTAAACTTGAGGACGTGTAAGGTTATTGGATCTTAAATGGGCTGCTTTGGCTAACTTTACGTGGATTTTTGTAGGCCACTGAAAGTGGATGATGCTGGGTATGTTCTTCAGGGTGCATTGATTCTTACATGGGCTAATAATGATCTATTAAGTTTACCATGATACTTATGTAGGGCAAGATCTAGCTAGAGAAACTTATAAAGTGATTTTTCTGTTGGGCCCTACTCTTAAAAGATTTAATCGACTTTTAATCATTAAAATTTATTTTAACTATTAAAAATGATTTGATCGTACTTGATGATGGTTTGATGGCTAAGATTTGATGGTCTACTTTATGATCAACATGGAATTTAGATCACATACAAGTGGATATTCTTAATAGTGGAGGGATTAGATCATAGGTATGCTCATGTGAGGGGTGGATTAATGGACTTCCTTCACAATAGAGTACATTGAAGCCATAGGGTGGTGGGGCTTCATATGAGTGCTCCCTTAAAGCCCTGACTCCTCCATATATAGATCTTATTATAGATAAGATCTATCTGAGAGAGAGAGAGAGAGAGATAGAGAGAGAGAGAGAGAGAGAGAGAGATTGATGTTCCTCCTAACGTCCCATTTGATAAGAGGAAATGTTGGAGAATCGACCCTGCGAAAGCACCTTAGTCTGGATTGAAACAAACAAGAGAAAATGAAAAATCCAACCACCCACATAGAGAACACATAATTTTTATGTGGAAAAACCTTACGGAAAAAAAACCATGGCATAAAGTGACGATCAATCTATTATTCAAAGAAGATTAAAGGGATGGAGAGAACTTACAACAAAAAACCATAGCTCTCTCCCCTTAGAGGCTTTCAAGACACTAAATAACCAATAAAAAATTGTAACTCTCTCTTAACCCTAACATAACTAACCCTAAAAGCCACCATTTCAAGAGGAAAACGTAAAAAATACCCCTCCAAGGGTCCATTAACACTTGGGCCTTATTAGATGTGAAACATGGGTCATATGGGCTAAAAAAAGTGAATCAACCTATTGTGATTTTGGTGTCACAATTTGAAGAAGAGAGAGGAGAGAGAGAGAGAGAGAGAAATCCATCCCTCCACTCCATCATTACCTTACTTGCTATCCATCTCTTTGGACGATTGGTGTATTTTATGCCTGATTGGTATTGGTGATGGAAGAATATGGAAAGTAATGCCCCTTCACTTTATGCGGCTTTTGGAATGTCCATTACTTCCCTGATCACCCTAAGAGTAGCTTATTTCACTTGGTTGTCAAAGTGGTTAGCCGCCCTGCACTTTTTATGGCCTTATGGGAGAAACTCATATATCGACTTGAACTTGAAGTTTTGCAAGTATCTAGGACTAGTTATGTGTCGATGACATTTTTTCGTGCAATCTTCTAGTTTTGACACTTAGGTTACAATTCATCTTTTCCACTATTTTAAACGATTTTCTTTTGACTAAGAATTGACCTATCATTCATCATCAAATCAAGCATTCAGTACAACCGCTTTGACACAGTAGTTCAGACATATCATACTTTGGTGTGCATAAGGACCCGACGACTTCGAGGGAAACTGTGAGTCATTGGAATCTTATTTCGATTTTGGCACTGGCCCCCATCTAGAGGTATGGAAGACCTCTTAGTGTCTCGGATGCCTCACGCTTTATTTTGAAAAATCTTTAGAATTTTTTGAAACCCCTCCCCCCGCCGGGGAGTGATAATCTGTAGGGATTTTTGTTGTAGATTTTTTTTTATTATAATTTTTTTGTAAATAGGTCTAGCTGGCTTGGTTGCCTTTACTGGAGATGGCTGTAGGTCTTTCCAGAGAGTTGGTTTTTTATTGAAAGTATGAAAAAGGGAGCCAATCCATCCTCTTGTAGTTGGATGGCTACAATTAGGACCAATCTTTATAAAAGCATATTTTTGTGGTTTTTGAGATAAATTTGATCTGTTGTCCTCACAAATCAAGAGTTGTGATTAGGATCAGCTATGCTGGGGATAGGTATATATTTTTTGGATTTTGTTTACGACCATTTGATCTTTTTGCTTTTACGTTTGATGGTTGCAATTGGGGTTTGGTTTTTGCTCGGAATGATCCTATCCGTGGTTTTGTGATTGAATAGTCACGATCAAGATCGGGTCCACTGGGGTGAATTTTTGGGTATGATGATCTAGTCTGTCATCGCATCCTAACGATCGCGATTAATACCGCCTTTATTAGTATTGATGTGGATTACGGTCGGTGGCCAAGATCAAGATTCCAATTCATCGATGGATGATTGATCGGGTCCATCATCTCAAGGTTTGGTCTGACTCACTGGGGATGTTGATAAAGTCCATCCATCACAATCCAGTCATCATGATCACTGTCTAGATTCCATTGGGGATATTGTTTTTGTTTAGAATTGAAGATCTAGCCCTTCACTGCATACCGTAATGAGTGTGTATTAGGCTTTTAGTTTTTATTGAAGATATTTTTGAAAGAAAATTCATTTCATCATTTCAAAATCGAACGGTCACGATAGAGACAAATTTTCATTGCAAATTTTTTTGAAAGATGATATGATTTCATTGTTTTGCGATCGGATTGGTCCCAATCGAGACCAATTTTTATTGCAAGTATTTTTAAATTTTCTCCCTTTTGTCTTCCTTTTTCTTTGTTTCTTCCCTCTTTCTCCTTACTTTTCAATTTCTCCTCAATTTCTCTTTCCTCTCTCTTCCATCCCATCAACTTTTGAGATCTTGAAACTCCTTACACCAACTCTTCCCCATGCACTCCTTTCACCTAGATATGGTACTTGTGCAAAGTCCCATCACTCTAAAAGCTCTGGGTTGGCACTTATTATGCTGCCTAGACTTCCATTGTCATATTGGTTTTTTGAGGGGGCTTAGTCCATAGGGTACATCGCCTATCCTTATATATACCACCCTTCCTATATCTCATTCTATCAAGTTTCTCCTCTTCATAAGCTCTCTCTTTTCTTCTCCCTTTACTTTCTCCCATATTACTTCTCCCTTATTCCCCCATTTTCCCAAGGTTTTCCCTTCCTTAGTTAGCTTCAAGGTAGCAAGGTTTGGAGCGTTCCTCTAGATTGTCCAAGGTGAGCTCTCTTCTTCTCTTTTATGTCTTTCTTTCTTCCTCCTCCTCTCTCCTCTCACATGGTTCTTTATACCCCTTTCTTTTCTTGTTTCCAAGGTACCCTTTCAAATGAGTTGGTAGGGCAACCAAGCTTGTAGAGTTCTTCATTAAGGCCAAGGTGGTGATCTGCACAAGAGGGGATCTTCATTTTCTGGCTTTCGTTTTCTTTCTTTCTCTCTTTTCCTCCCATTTTCATGTTCTAAGAGATATGGTTTCTCTCATGAGTAGTGAGGCTTTCACAGGGATTTCTTTATCTTAAGAGGGTCAATGGGTCATGTATTAAATGATTCCGAAGCAAGGTCTTGGGCCTCATGTGCATTTAAGTGGGCCTTAGCCTTGTTTTTAGCTATTTTTCTCTCTTTTCTTCACGGTTTTTTTGTTTTTTTTTTTTACTTTCTTTCTTTCTTCTCACATATTTCCATGCCTTTGGGGTGTGGCTAGGCCCAATGGAATTGAAAGAGCCCACATTAGATTCTCAGGAGTTTTGGTTGATTAGAATGGGCCAATCACTTCTTATGGGCTCATGGACATCATTGTTATGCAGGAGGATCCGTAATGGTCCCTCATGTCGAGCATCGTCGCTAGGAGTAGTAGGAAGAAGATGATGATGATGAGTACATCGGTGGCCGATGTACTCATTGTACCCATGTTTTTTTGTTGTTTGAATCTTACTCTTTGTACCCATGTTAAGCTTTATCAATGAAATTAACCATTTTGATTGATGACTCACCTTTATTGGACTATAATGTACTTGCTGACCTTGTTTTGAGAACGAACCTTCCTAATTTGGCACATGGGGAATGTTTTGGACATTTGGATCACGTGCGGGTCAAATTTCAAGGCAAACAGAGCTTTAGGCGGCACATAGGGTGCCGCCTAGACACGTGGGCTTGACATCCACCTTCCACGGGCCTCATGGGCCAATTAGAGGAAGCGGAGCTTGACTCCATGACCAGGCATTACGCTTTGTGGCACCTAGTGATAATCATTTTATTTTGCATATTTGTCCTTAATTTCTCATTATTTTCCCATGCATATGAATGGTAAATTAGTCTTCATTAGAGAAGTTTCAATGTGCATAGAGTTGTTCAAAGTTTGAGATGATCTGAGCCATTGATGGAGAATTAGAGCTTAAAAAGATGATGATCAAGCGTGTCGAAGTTTTGAAGAAATCAAGTTGGAAGATTAGAAGAAGCGGACGTGTTTAATGGTGAAGAAATGAAGAAAATGAGTCCAGAAGAACACAGTTAATCGAGGAATGTTCGGTCAACCCAGACTTGTGAAGAGTTGTTGAACGGACTAGTTCAATTAACCATGGATAGGTTCAATTGACCAAGACTCTTTGGATGGTTTACAGTCGACGAAAGACATGGTGTAGTCGACCAAACGGTTTACGCAGTTTGCATAAGTGTGGGATTTGTTTAAGCTGATTTGGGCCAAACTCTTTATAAATATTTTATGCGTGTTTAGGGTATCAATGAGAGAGAGAGAGATAGAGAGAGAGAGAGAGAGAGAGAGAGAGAGAGAGTTTTCTTTAGAGATTAGTTTAATTAACTATGGTTGGCTAATCTCTTAGCTAAGGCTAATGAGTTAACCTTTTAATAATTTCTTATTGTTGATTCATTTTCAATTCAATATTTATGATTTGATTGATGAATTATAATTGATACAATTAAATTCTTAGTATTGGTGAAAGTAATGATCGGTAAAATCCTTTGATCTATTGTTAACTTTGGGTATAGTAGATGCTTGGAATTCCCTACGATCAAGTACTTAATTCTTCATGAGAAATCAATCAATTGAAATTCACAATTTTTGTTGGGAATTATTATTTGATTTAGTTATTTTATCTTCTGATTGGAATGAATCATTATTCGATTTGAATTGAGTTAAAAAGTAAAATTGATGAATTACATTAAGGATTTATTAAAAGTGGATCCCTACCACCTTATTAGTTGTTTGTTTATTAATTGTTTCTATGTAACTTCAGATTTGCCCTAATGGTAAAAAACTCAGAATTCTTTTAATTCTTTCTAGTAGTGCTTTTAGAAATTTTACTATTTTATATAAGTTTACGATTTGAAAGTAAAGAATTTAGGATATACATAATCATAATATCAATTTCTCTATAAAGTAGAATTCACTTAACAATTTTATTCTAGGCTTTTAGATTTTTCTTATCTTCTACATTTGAGGTTCATATTGATTTAATGATTATCTTATAGGAAGGAGAAGTGACTTTTTCCTTCCTTTACACACAGCTATTACATGTGGCTCTGTGTGGACAACTTATGAGGCAATGTACATATATGTCCTTATTGATTACAAGTGCATCTTCAGTTGTCGCACAATTACCTATTGTAGAATAGCCCCGCAATAACATCAACATGACTTGCATAAACAACGATCCACGCACAATTAAAAATAAGAAAATGAAAAAGCCACCTGCTTGTGGTGTGAAGGCGAAGAGTATTATCACTTTCACATGGAGTGAACTCCAAAGTTAAGCCCACACAAAATTACAGCATTAAGGACCTCATATTTAATCCTAGATGAGTGTGTTTACCGCCATCGCTTGACCTTGGCAGTGAAATCCCTATAATGATCGATGCTTGCTCTCCAAAAAGTCTTCCATGATAGACCATATGCACAATGAACCATTAAGGTGATCCACCTTGGCTTAAGAGTGTGTCGTGCATCTAAAAACACACATACATACGTATGTATAATTATACATACATACATACATATGTATGTATGTAAACATACATACGTCTGTGCGTTGCATGTGTATATGTATATGTATATGTATATATTGGTCAGTGTGTTTAAATCCTCACACATGCAAGGGCCTTGTGTATTTGAAATGGCTCCTACGAAACCAAACATCCCATGGTATTTTATTTAGAATAATCACTCCCATCACCGTTGTGGCTCTCAAACTCCAAAACTTCCATACCAAATAATAATAATAATAATAATACAAAAATGAGACTTGAGGTCCGTTTGGGCACACCCCTTTTCCATTGCACTTCGAGTGTATAAACGTGGAATCATTACTACTTTTCGTGTGGCCAGGATGAAGGAAACACTACAACCTGACCAGGTAGTTTAGATATGATACTGGGTTACACGATCGATCATGTTCAATTAAGGCAATGTTCGTCTGGGCCCAACAAGCCTGCATAAAGAAACCTGCTTAGAATAGCTGTCTTCTAAAGAAAATAGATACAATGTCCAACATACTTAAAGATCATGAAATAAGATGGAGTTGATTAAGAATACAAAACCTTTACATGACAATTTACCACTTTTGGGAAGACAGGAATTATGTGATAGACCTACTGTATCTGTTTCTGGGCCAGAGCCTTTATGAGCTTTCTTGGGTTTCCTTAATTGAGCTAAAAAAAGGACCAAGGCACACAAGAGAAAAAAAATGCTTCTTCAAGTACCAAAAATAAATATGTATGAGACCCTTCCGTCCCTACGAATTAGGGCTGGCAATGGGTCCAGTTTAGGTTAGTCTATGTCAGCCTAAGCCCAACCCCTTTACTAACTTGTTCAATAATTCTAGCCCAAATTACCCAACCCACTTAAAATTCATCAAGCCCCATCTGACCCAAGGAAGCAGAGGGCGTATAAAGGCCACTATACAAGGTAACACTGGGAACTTAAGTGGGGCCAACAACTTGATTCAGCCACTCACAGTGTGCCACGTGGATCAGGAAAACCTCTTCATTCGAATGTGATCAAATAGGAGAGGAGAGATTCAGTATGCAGGATTCTTGAGAAAACTTTTGCTACACCCACGAGTTAGCTACGCTAGCTACACTGGGTGTAGCAATGACCCACCATGATGTATGTATTGTACCCACGCGTTCATCCATTTGGTGAGATCATTTTAGGGCATGACACAAAAAATAAGGCATATCCAAAGCTCAAGTGGACCCAGAATAGAAAATAGTGGGGATTGAATGCCAACCATTAAAAACTTCTTGGGGGCCACTTGAGATTCTGATCTACCTCAATTTTAGTATCATGCCCTAAAATCATCTCTCCAAATGGATGGACGACGGGGATACAACACATACATCATGGTGGGTCATTGCTACACCCAGTGTAGCTAGCGTAGCTAACTCGTGGGTGTAGTAAAAGTTTTCTCTGGATTCTTGGACGCAGTCGCATAACCTATGGATTGTCTCTGGACGATCTTTGCGAGTAATGCACACGGTGTGGGTGTTAGAACTAGAGAATGAACATTCTCCGGGATGTGGTGTTTGCTGATTTGGGGTTCTGAATATAGAAACATTCGTAGACAATCACAGGCATTCACAAAATACACAAGAGAAGAGATATCGCAAGGCGAATTTTATTCCAGAGATTCTGAGATCTTGTACATTCCAGGCCGTGATCTGGTACGAGCCCTTAATTACATCGAATGATCGATGACCCTTGATTAAAAGGCAAAAGACTAGTCAGCGGGGACTATGGTCTCAGAGTTCATTGGTCACGGAGACCGTGTTTTGGTGGTCGCGGAGACCTGTATTTGTATGGTCGCGGAGACCTGATTTGTTATAGACTGATCCACCTTTGTACGAGTCGGATGTCTATGTCCCATGTTTTGACCGGAGATCCGGGCTGAGACTGTCAGGGTTTATGGCTGAGATGGACGACTCTGGGCCCGCGCCTGTCAATGTAGGGACAGGTGACCTCGGAAAGTCCATTCTACAGTTGTGTGTACCTGCGCAGCTCAACCAGCGGATGCCGTTTGGATGGGTAGGGCATCGACTGTTCTTGGAATATCAGTTTTTAACGGATTGTGTGTGATAGTTTAGAACTCTCCTGGTGTGGTTTATCGTGTTAACCATAGTCCCCTTTGCTTAGTCCAGACCGGGATTCGGGTCATATTATGATAGTACACGTAATGATGATGCATCAGTATGATTCTGGGCGCCGGCGGCCTCTTTTCGGGAGAATTGTTCCATTCAGCTCGTTGGGTCGGATCGGACTCCGAAGGCTTGCGTTCTGCTCATTGGGTAGCCCGGATGGGTCGTTTGACTGCTCCATCGCGTCGGAACGCTCGGAATACCCAAAATAGGCTCAAACGGGGCTTAAAAATGTTATAAAATGAGGATTTAAAGGTGCTGGAATGAATGTGCAAAGTGCTGATTTTGCGATCCGCTGGCCTGATTTTATTGACGCGCTGGGGCCAGTGCGTCCATAAATGATTTTCATGATGCGCTGGGTAATTTTATGACGCGCTGGAGCCAGTGCGTCCTTAAAATCTAATTTTTCGATCTGTGGCCTATTTTGCGACGCGCTGCGGATAGTGCGTCCTAAAATTGTAATTTCCTGATGCGCTGGGCTATTTTGCGACGCGCTGGGGCCAGTGCGTCCATAAAATGGCTTTGACTCAAAACTTGTATTTTACTGATCCGCTGGGCTATTTTGCGACGCGCTGGGGCCAGTGCGTCCTTAAAATGCCACGATTGATGGTTTGCGTAATCTTCGGGGATTTTCCTGATGCGCTGGGTCACTTTTATGATGCGCTGGGACCGGCGCATCGAAAAAAAGATGACTTAGTCATTCCTCCAGACCTGGTATGATCGGAGGTGCGATTTCCGGCGAGGGGTTCCGGCGGTCGGAGAAGGATTCCGGCGATCGGCAAAGGTTTTTCCGGCGACGAGATCCTCTCTCTCTCTTGCTGAATGATGCAAATGAGGTGGTTGGCGGGGTATTTATAGGTATCGTCGTCCAATAAGCGGTCGACACGTGTAGCGCGTCGAGAAAATGAGTCGGCGCGTCGATAAATGCGCTCGGCGCATCGCGAAATGATCGGAGTCCAGAAGTTGGTTTACAGGACGCGCCAGCTGCCAGCGCATCCTGAAATTAACTGATTTTTTGGATGCGCTGGGTGAATTTTTGGATGCGCTGGACGCAGTGCGCCCTTAAATTCATTTTTTGGATGCGCTGGGCGTAGTGCGCCCTTAAATTCATTTTTTGGATCCGCTGGACGCAGTGCGCCCTTAAATTCATTTTTTGGATGCGCCGCAGTGCGCCCTTAAATTCATTTTTTGGATGCGCTGGGCATATTCGTGTCCCACAGATTTGGGTTTTGCAAATTGGGGGGTTTGCGGGGTCCGCCTCGCGATGAATGCCGATGCACTACTCTATTTCTTCATAATTGAGGTATCTTCCCAATTTGGACAGTTTTGGTCACGGTGTCCGGTGGGGT
>PVNU02000281.1:0-160599 GCA_003013855.2 Liriodendron chinense | reverse complement strand
AGAATGGTTCACTTCAATGTGTAAATTTGTAACAAATATTAATATTATTTTTCACTAGAAATGTAAGGACTTTAAGTTTCATATATGATATAATTATGATTTGTTAGGTTTTAATTTTTTTTTTTGTTTTAAATAATTTGGATGATTATCAGGTGCAATAGATTCAAAAATAAATTCAAACGTAGTAGGTGGGCGTTGAGAAAATTTAGCGACGGACCAAACCCGTCGCTAAAATTCCTAAATAAATGCGTCGCCCATAAATTTAACGACGGACCAATATACGTGGCAACAATTTTGTACGACGGACCGATATCCGTCGCAACAATTTTGTACGACGGACCAATATCCGTCGCTAAATCCGTCGCTTTACATAATTTAGCGACGAACGTAATTCGTCGTTTAAAAGCGACGGACATAATTCGTCGTTTAAAATTTGCCACGTAGTAAACTGCGACGGCCTATGCGACGAACCAAGTCCGTCGTAAATATAGATTTACGACGGACTTGGTTCGTCGCAAAAATGCGATTTTGACGTAGTGACTATTGGCGAAGACATTACAGAAGCTGTAAAAGATTTCCTTGCCAGAGGCCCTATCCCTAGAGCGTTCAGGGCTACTCACATATGCCTTATTCTGAAAAAGATTAACCCGTTGGTGATAGCAGACTACCGACCGATCAGCTTATGCAATGGCATCATGAAGATCTTTTCGAAACTTATCGCTTCAAGGTTAGCGCTTGTTTTGCCTTCCATCATTTCTGAGGAACAAGGCGCCTTTCTCTCCAATAGATCCATGGCTGAGAACATATCGATAGCTAGCGAATTGGCGAACGGCATAGACAGAAAAGTGCGTGGGGGGAAACTTGATTATTAAACTGGACATGGAAAAAGTATTTGATAGAGTAGAGTGGAGCTTCTTAATCCAAGTGCTTCGAAAATTTGGTTTTCAGCAAAGTTGGATTGATCAGGCCCGCAGATGTTGGGAAGGCAACTGGTTTTCTATTCTCGTCAATGGTCGTCCTTCAGGTTTTTTTCAAGCCTCTAAGGGGCTGAGACAAGGGGACCCGCTGTCACCGGCAATTTTTATCATAGCTTCGGAAGTCTTAAGTAGAGGTGTCTCTAATCTCTTCGAGACAGGAAAGTGCATCCCTTTCCACCTTGGTCGACCTTGCCCAAGGATCACCCACCTTCTATATGCTGATAACACTATTCTGTTTCTAAATGGTAGTCTTCCTTCAGTTCGTGCCTTGACCAAGTATATAGCCGAATACGAAATTGCATCGGGTCAGAAGGTTAATGCTTCCAAATCCTCTTTCATCCTACCTAAGTGAGCAGTGCTGGCGAGAGCTAGAAAAATCAGCCACATTACAGGGTACAAGCAAACTTCGTTCCCTGTTACATACCTTGGTGTCCCTCTAACGAAAGGTAAGCTGCGTTGGATTCATGTGCAGCCCATCATCCAAAGAATCACAGAAAGAGTGGCAGGTTGGAAGGCGAAACTTCTAAACATGGCTGCGAAGACGATCCTCATTAAACATCTCCTTACAAGCATTCCTATACACATGCTATCAGCTCTTAACATCCCCAAGTTTGCATGTTATCAAATGGAAAAAGTGTTTGCCAACTTCTTTTGGGGATCTACGGAAGGAGGCGGTAGGAAGCATTGGGTCAGCTGGTCTAAAATTTGTGCTCCTTTCCTTGAGGGTGGATTGGGAATTAGGAGAGTGGAGGATATCATGCAGGCCTTTCGCGTTAAGATGGGTTAGAACCTACTGATTGGTACATCCCTATGGGCTAATCTCTTTTCGACTAAGTACTTAAAGAATTTCATTGATAAGAATGGTTCGATTGGGGCTGGTAGTTCTTCCCAATGGAAGGACATTGCTAAGCGACTTCTCTTTTCTATTCATCATTCTCGTTGGATGATTGGGTTAGGAGAAGTCAATTTCTGGTTCCATAATTGGACCGGGAACGGACTGCTTGCAGGGGCAGCCATAAGAGCCATTCCGCCATGCCTTAAAGATAAAAAGATTAGAGATCTCTTCATTAATTCAGGTGGCTGGAACCTTAATGAGCTAGAAGACATCCTCCCATCGTCTGCTAAACAGATTGTTCAAAAGTGTACTATTCAGTTATCCAACAGGGATGACAGGTTAGCTTGGAAGCTGACAACTTCGGGCTCCTTCTCTATCAAGTCTACCTGGGATGGTATTCGTCATAGGGAGCAAAAGTATGACTGGGCTAAGTGGTTATGGGACAAAGTCCTTCCTCCAAAGATTGGAGTTTTCGCTTGGAAAATCATGCGCAAATCTGTTCCAGTCGACTTGGCTGTCCGAAGATTTGGAGTCTCCTTTCCATCCAAATGTGAATGTTGCTTTGAGATCTCTAGCTCTCAGGGGCCCCCGTCTCATAATTAAAACAGAGTTGGCAGCCATCATAGTGGTTCGATAGATCAACCTCAAGATCAACATTTTATTATAGATATCAACTCCTCAACTGCTCGACAAGTGGACCCAACGGGGACACCTGATCATCTTTCTCAGCCTGATCATCACGTGGAGACAATTAGGATCTTTGCTCAGTTGCATCAGCGTGACCTTCAAGAGGAGCAAAATGGGAGAAATGTGGAGGGTAACACGGGTAGCAGGACTATTGCGGCCTCCAGGGTGCACAACGACAGACCTGATCATCATCAAGAGGTTAGACAGCGAGCTAATCAGGTTGAGGGTTCTACCAGCAGCAGAGGGCGCCCAGACCAGCCTTTACATTCTGATCGAAGCTCCAGTAAAGAAGAAGATCTGAACCATCTATTCTGCCATGGGAAAGTAGCTGAGAATGTATGGGCCTATTTTGGTATGTGGTTTGACATGCCTCTTATTCCTACCCATTCGATTCAGCAGAGGATCTCCCATTAGATCAGCAAGGCCAAGAAATCTTCAAAGTTCAAATACATGCGAGGGCTAGTTTCATGCATCATCTGCTGGGAGATTTGGCTTAGTCGAAACGAGTCTAGATTCGAGGGTCGGGAAATGTCCGCTAACCAGATCATTCTTAAAACGTCTCGTTGGCTTAGAGAGCTAAGCCCCAATATCCCAGGGAATGATTTGAGCTCGAGGATTGAAGCAGGTTCTTTGGAGAACATGGGGATAACCTCCACTACATTCAACCGGAAGGATCGATGCAAAGTGGTGATCTGGCAGAAGCCCGAGAAAGGAAGCTTTAAGCTTAATGTAGATGGATCCTCTAGGGGCAACCCAGGCGAGGCAGGAGGTGGGGGTGTTTGTAGAGATCACAACGGGAAGATGATTTTCGCCTTCCACAAGGCCTACGGGCAAGTCTCGAACAATGTAGCTGAAGCTAGGGCTATGGCGGATGGTTTAGAGATTTGCGCAGGTATGGGCCTATCTAATATTGTCGTTGAAACTGATTCTAAAGTGGTCGTGGATGCCTTATCTAAGCAGAGCGACTCTTGCCCATGGTCCATCTGGTACTACCTAGGAAATATTAAGCTCAAGCGTAGCCAACTCAACCTAAGTTTCTTGCACATTTATCGTGAAGGGAACTTAGTTGCGGATGGGCTAGCAAGGTTAGCTAGTGGCGGTCATCCTGATAGAATCTATAACGCTCAAGGAGACCTTCCTAGGCTGATTCGGGGCTCGGTTGTCCTTAACAAAACAGGAATTGGTAATATCAAGATGACCTTTGATAAGAGTATAGGGTAGGGTTGTGTTCCTAATCATATGATAGGCGGAGTCCGGCCTTTTTGTGGACTCCTCCCGAATGTCTGTGTATTCTTTTCCCTCCTTTAATATATAGCCTTTCTTTTGAAAAAAAAAAAAAAAAAAAGAGTCAGAATTAAGGACTTCTAACTATCCTTTTTTTTTTAATTTAGAAAAGGGTATTTGACTTCCGTTTTCTCTTTCTCACATCTCAATAAAGCTTAAAATGCGGTCCATTCCGTACATTCCCTCATCAGCAAATACTAACTTCTTCTTTTATTTATTTACAGTCACTACCATTTACTATTTATTCTGTTTGTCTGCTCGGGGTTTCGGCCTTACGAAACAAGGCTAGGACTATTTATATATATTTTCCATGTTTGATCTTTATTTTATTTTACCTACTTGACCCTCTCGTTGGGTTATGTGCAGTGTAGCTGTATGGACTAACCCCTCTTGTAGATATGAGATTCTCCTGAAAATTGCACACGCCTTAAAGTGGAGACCGTATGTAAGTATGGGCAAGAGAAGGTACCTAACCCTTTCTTCTCCTGTAATTGATACCCTTACACTAACCTCCAGGATTGTAGGCCAATCAAATCGAGGAGTCATTCTGACCGAACGATCTTCACGGTCTTTCGGCCTACTAGACAAGTTTACAGCTCTGGCTGACCATGAATTATCATCATGCCAGATCGGCTAATGGCGACTCCAGTCATTTCAACGGTGAAACAAATCAAATACATTAGGTCATCGCTACCCCAGAAAAGATCAACCGTGCATGACAACGCAAACAACCATCCGGTGAAAACCGATCTTCCGAATTGTATCACACATCTGCATTGCACACGCGTCATCAGGGGAGGGCGTTCTCAACATCACATTGGGACCTACAGTTAGGGATCCACCGGGATCCACCCAAACTGTGCCCATATTAACTAAAACCGACTACGAGATTTATGGAAGTTATGTCAACTGTCAGTCGACATCGTCAAATTGGAAGCGGATTGTGTCCGGCTCCACCGTCTCTAACAAGAAATGGGCACATCTGTGTGTGGTCCACTGTGATGTATCTGTTTATCTACACCGTCCATCCCTTCTCTCGAGTCATTTTAAGGTATGAGCAAAAAAATATAAGCCTAAGTGGACTACACGAAAGATGACACTTGCATTTAATACAGCTGGAGCTTACTATTTGGTGCAGTCCACTCGAGAGTTGGATCTGCCTATTTTTGGGCTCATGCCAAAAAATGATCTGGATAAACAGATACATCACGGTGGGGCCGCACAGATATGCCCATTCCTTGCTAGATACGGGCAGGACCAGATGCAATTTGCTTTGAATCAAATTGGCAAAAAATGGGCAGGATTAAGTTAGGACCGAGTTCAGTTGTGTCTGTCGGCCACACTTGGATGTATTTGTTACATATTCATGTTGTCCATCCATTTTTCCGGCTCCTGCGAGCCAAAAATTGAAGCACATCCAAATTTCAGGTGGACCACACCATAGGTAGCAGTGGTGATTGAATGCTTATCATTAAAAACTTCATAGGTCCACCGCTGGGTTTAATTTCCATCCAACTTGTTGACGAGGTCAAACAGACCTGGATATATAAAGGGAAAATACAAATTAATATCAGCTTATCCATGTGGCCCTCAATAAGTTTTTAATGGTTAATCACTACTGTTTCCTGTGGTGTGGTCCACCTGAGATTTGGATCTGCTTCATTTTCAGTTCCCTGTCCTATAACGAGTTGAAAAAAAGCAGATGAATGGTGGGGTTATATAATACATATATCAAGGTGGGCCACGGTCACAATCTATAAACTCGGTGAGATCCCAACCTGAATTTGCACCCCACATAAATATGCAGGAAGGGGATTGCGTCCTGCCCCTGCCTAGACAAAAATCCATCTAGGGAGGGCCTCCATGGGGTCCACTATAATGTATGGCTTTATCCCGGCAATTCATTCATTTTTGTTGATCAGTTTAGTATATGAGCCCAATAGATGAGGCAAATCCAAAGGTCAAGTGGACTACACCCAACAAAGGAGTAATTATAATGACATCCACCATTGAAATCTTCCTAGGACCACTGTGATGTTTATTTGCCATCAAACTTGTTAATAAGATCAGATAGAATTGATGAAGGGAAAACACAAGTGTAGCTTGATGTAGCACTTCTATGGCTCACAAAAGGTTTTTAATAGTGGGTGTTCAATCTCCATTGTATGGTCCACTTGAGCCTTGGACTGACTTCATTTTTGGGCTGTTATCTTAAAGCGATACAAAAAAAATAGTTGGATGAATGGATAGAACTCTTATATCACAATAGGCCTCACAAACCCCTGCCTGGAGGGATTATTACCCAGGTGAGGGCAAGAGGCAATTGCCTTCCAAATATGTGGGAGCATTTAATTAAAGATTTCCCGTAATGCTTGTTTAGTTTATTGAAATACTATAATAATGTGGTGTAAGACTCACATCAATACTTCTTGTGGTTAATGGGATAAATCAAGTTGTCAAATCCCAGTAACCCGTCAAAATTAGCACGAACTTGGATAGGCATAGGTGTGTTGATGTTCATGAGGCCCACTATGATATATTTGTTATATCCACACCGTTCATCCATCTTGCAAGATCATATTATGAAAATAGATTAAAATGAAACACATCCAAAGAGAAAATTAACCACATCATAGAAGCAATCGGGATTGGATGCTTGCCATTGAAAACTTCCAGCAACCCACAAAAGTGTCAGATGAAGCTAAATTTAGGGTCATGCACTAATATAATATTGCAAAATGGATGTAAAGTGCGGATATAATTCATATGAGGTAATTGATATCCATTGTATCTAATCACCTCAGAACTTCACATCGATATTAAAAATTAAAGCCATCATAGTGGTATTGGAATTACAGTACATTACTAAGGGCTTGATTGGAGGAAAATAGCAGTAAATTGTGGTAAAAGCACATGATGACTTTTATCACGTGTAAAGTTAGAATTTCACCTTGAAAATTGTGCAACTCCCAATATCCTTTTAAAGCAAAACACAGTTTAACCCCCATCATATTCCACGGTAATATCCACATTGTTATATTCATATATATTTTTAGGCATGTGTATAAAAATGAGAAAAATTCAAAAAATTAAGTGGGCCACACCATGGATAACAATAAGTTTAATGATGTACATAAATATCCTCATTGTAGGTCACTTGAACTATGAATCATTATTTTTTAGCTCATAATTAAATTGATTTGGAAAAATAAATATAACACATGCATTACGTGGGGTTCATACGATTTTGGTACATAGCACCTACTTGACGTGAGACTTTTTCAACGAAGGTGCGTTTGGAAAGAAATATAAAAGTAATTATTACTTACATAACATTGAGTTACTTTCAATCAAATAATCATTGAACTTTTTCCAGTATCGCCGGAAGGAGTGCACGTGGCCTCCAATGGACCGGAATCAAACTCCCATTGGGATGGAAGCGGATTGCGTATCAAGTAACTGTGCAATCTCAGCGTGGTGAGGAAACTGTGGGTCCACCATGATTTATGTATTATATCCACTCCCCATTCATTTTAGAAGATAATTTTTTGGAAAGAGGCTAAAAATGAAGCATATCGAAAGCTAAAGTGGACCACACCACAGAAAATAGTGTGAATTGAACTTCAACCGTTGAAAAAATATTGGAGGCCACAAAAGTTTTGGATCAAGCTGATTCTTTTTCCTTCATCCATGTTTGTGTGATTTTATGAACGGGTTGGATGACAGATGAACATTAATGTAAGCCCTAGCAAGGTTTCAATGGTGGAAATCCATTCGAGCTTTTTATATGCTTTAATTTTGGGCTCAACCCCAAAAATGATCCGGAGAAACGGATGGACGGACTGGAAATACCACATAGTTTCACGTTGGGACCATCAGAGTTTACTCGAGAACTAAGTACGCAATCCCACTTAGGGCTGCCAACATGTGCGTCTACATCAAGGCCAGCTACTCTGAGAGCGGATTAGGTGAGACCGCGGCCTCATCCAAGACGGTGCGTCCCTTACTGTGGGTTACCGTGGGGCACACCTTGATGTATGTATTATGTATCCACGCCGTCCATCCATTTTTTCAGATTTTTTTTGGGGATTATAACGAAAAGGAAGCAGATCCAATCATCAGGTGGACAATAAAATAGGAAACAGTGGTAATTGGCCATTCATGGGCCACAGAAGTTTTGGATGAATCTGATATTTATTTTTTCCCTTCATCCAGGCTCATGCGGCCTTATCAACAGATTGGATGGTAAATAAACAATACAGAAACCTGAAGGTGAGTCCTAAGAAGTTTTTAATGGTAGGATGGACAATCACCACTGTTTCTTATGGTATGGTCCACCTGATAATTTTTTCTACTTCAGTTTTGGGATAATACCCTACTATAATCTGAAAAAACGGATGGACGGAGTGGATACATAATACTTACATCAATGTGGGCCCCATGGTAATCCCACGGTAAGGGCCGCACCGTCTTGGGTGAGGCCGGGGTCTCACCTAATCCGCTCTCAGCTAGGGCTGTAAATGGGCCAGTCGACCCGATGGGGTACCCGGACCCAACCCATTAAGACCCGACCCAGACTCGACCCGTTTGTTAAATGGTACAGGTCTGGGTCCAAGAACAGACCCAGTTAATAAACGGGTCAGGGTCTGGTTTCCTTTATATTAGACCCGACCCGACCCGACCCGAACCCATTTAGAAAGTGGGCGGGTTTGGTCTATGTCTCAAAGGACCCGTCTAGCCTAGACCCGTCCAGACCCGGTTTTAAACCTTGTAAAATGCTTGCATACTTGATCTAGACCCGGACCCATTGGACCCGACCCATTTATAAATGGGTCTGGGTGGATCTCCCTCTACCAGACCCGGACCCATTTATAAATGGGTCTAATGGGTTGACTCAGACCCGACCCGGACCCGCCCATTTAGTAAAAGGGTCTGGGCTAAAATTTGGACCCAGACCCGTTTAGTAAATGGGCGGGTCTAGTTTTGGCTAAACCCGCCCTGAACCCGGCCATTTACAGCCCTACTCTCAGCTACTCTGTCAGTTAGCACGTGGGCTGTCTGCAAAGCTCGCTAGACATGCTCGTCAGTTAGCACGTGGGCTGTACGGTGCATTCCAGGCCTTATCAAGGGTCGAGGTGGGAAAGGCCCGTCTTTATTTTGAATAATTATATATAATTTTCAAGAGTTTCTTGGAAATTACCCAGTGCATCAAATGGTACGAAAGCAATTGGCCGTTTTATCATGGACGCGTATTTCCGTTATTAAGTCACCCGTGACGTCAACGTTCCTCCTACCCAAGCATCTATACAACTTCACGTGAACCTCTGCATACATGGATCATACATACATCAATCTTTAACAATTTGGACCAAAGATATCATTTAGAAATGAATCTTATAATCTGAAAATGCATCAATCTGATGATACAGACTGTCCTATTGGTCACCATCATATGAACAATTTAAGCACAAAAGAAGAACATTATCGACAATGAACAGCCGATGATTAGATGTTTGGGTCATCCAACTAGCCAGCCAGTCCCAATCTACAATGGGGCCCAAGATTTGACTGATATATCAGTGTAGGTCCCATCTACAATGGGACCCAGGATTTGGACCCTTCAAATATTGATGTGCATGAATGCAGGGCCAACAAGATCATCAAACTTCCTGTAGTATGCTCTAATAACCATGGATTTAAGGGTGTGTTTGGTGCACGGGGAGTAAGGGGATTAAGTTGGATGGTATTTGCAAAATTACAATTAATGCATGCTGAGTGGATTGTCCCCTAGCCCGTGGGATTAACCACGGAACAAAAGTGGCATTTGCAAATCAACTGTGTTTAGAAACCGTTTGCATGGTGTAGCACCGTGATGTGTGTTGACTTCACCAAGTTTTGTGGGCTACACCATGATGTATGTGTTATATCCACACCGTCCATCTATTTTACAATATCATTTTAGGTCATGATATAAAAAATTAGGTAGATTTGAATCTCAAGTGGATCACACCACAGAAAGTAGTGCGACTTGAACGTCTACCATTGAAAACATTTTGAGGGCCACAAAAGTTTTGGATCATTTTGATATTTGTTTTCTTTGTTCATCCAAGTCTCTGTGACCTTATGAATAGATTGGATGACAAACAAAAATCATGGTGGGCCCTAGGAAGGTTTCAACGGTGCAAATTAATATACCTACCGCTTTTTATGGTGTGGTCTGTTTAACCCTTTGATATGCCTCCGTTTTTGAATCATGCTCCAAAATGATCTCGCCAAATGGTTGGACGGTGTTGATAAAACACATACATCATGGTGGGTCCCACCATGATGAAAAGCGTATGGCTAAAATCCAAGAAGGATTGCAAAATCCATTCGTTCAAGGCTTAAATCCCGGATGTAGGTTGTCTTACCAAACAACCGTTTGGAAATAAAAACGGGATTGAGGGTGTCAATCCCGTTGAATCCTCTGTAATCCCATTTACTACCATGCACCAAACACGCCCTAATGGGATTGGAGGGTGTCTGAGGGCCTATTTGATTGTAGAATCTAGATTCTATAAAAAATTGAAATTCCAATGTTGGAATCTAAAATTGCAAAAACTGAATTGGAAATCCAGATTTCATCTGGAACTTGTTATTTGGTTGAAAATTATGTACTCCAAATTATGTGGAATTGAAAACTATGTAATCCAACCATTGCTTGCGACATGGCCTACTTGGGCTTCAGATCCACCCGAGAACTTGAACCCTAACCTATAATAGTCCTGCAAGACAGATGGTCAGGTTGGATGACAAATAAACATTATGATGGGCCCTAGGAAGGTTTTAATGGTGGACATTTAATCAACATTGTTTTCCAATAGTGTGGTCCACTTGAGATTTAGATCTACCTCATTTTTTGTCTAATATCCTTAATTGAGCTCTCAAAACGGATTGACCATGTGGATATAAAATGCATACATCATAGATATACAATGCATATATTGAGGTGGGCACCACCCTAGGGGTATTATCCTCAATATTGAGTGACTCTCACTTTCATTTCTTTTCCCTTTTATAAAAAAGGTCCTCCACACCCTTTCTACTAATCTCAATTACAGCCAATTTAAGTTTCTAGATGGAATCCTATTTGGCTGAAATTTGCCGCCAAACACACCAATTAAAATTAGATTTCATTGGAATTCAAATTTTAAGTTGGAAATAGATTTCCAGATGCTAACTAAATCGGCCATAAGGGCATTTCGCATCCATCATTAGTTTACCTGCCTAGAGCATTTGTAAGTTAGGGGTTTGCAATTACTTTCTTTTACTTGCATTACAAATCCTCTCATTCTTTTGCTCTTTAACAAATATGTTCCAAAACAATTAGATCATCAACTGCATCACTAAAATTGCATCAATAGAAAACACTGGCCATGTAAATCAACGGTTAAAAAATGTTGGTTAGTTGCTCAGTGGTGATCTGTGCTTGTTGCCCATCTAAGGCTTGGAATTTTATCATTTTTTTCTCAAAATATATATTTTAAGGGACTTATTACAATCATTGGGTCAAACACCACATATGTACACTAACTAAAGATATTAAAGTTGATTTAGTAATTAAATTTAAACTCCTTTAAATACACTACATAATTACACCTAGATCCATAGCTCTAGTGGTAGACTGAGTGAAGAATACCTCGTTTCAACACTGAGGTCTTGGTATTGATTACCAAATAGGCGCCCCCCCCATTCAACACTGAGGTCTTGGTATTGATTACCAAATAGGTCCCCCCCCAATTAAATTCAAATGCCTTTAAATTCACTACATAATTACACCCCGATCCATAACTCTAGTGGTAGATTGAGTGAAGAATAGCCCAAATAGCCCAGCCCACCCCCCAAACGAAAAAAAAAGCACGTTACGAAATTTAAATACATAATTATTTTGGAATGCATTCAGAATAAGGTGCCAAACACAAAGGCTGTATTGCAAATTCATGGTGCCAAATACAACCATAGGGTCGCCAAGAGGTAGTGGATTCGCGGCTAAGGCATGCTAAGTTTTTGGGTCTAATTTCTGAGACCCATTTAATTAAGTTGGGTTCAGGTCTAACATTTGGACTGTTATAAAAATGAACTGGTCTTAACAGGTCTGGGTGCACATCTTTGACCCTATTTAAAATCGGATTGGTTGGGACTAGTTAATTTTAGTAATCATACTATCTTCTACAAAGATGCAGGTGGTGTGCTCCCACCTTTATGAATAAAAAAGCATTTAGTAAGAAAATGAGATTTGCCAATTTATATTACCTTGTATGTGTTAAGTATCACAGGGTAATGTCACACGGTTCACATTTCCAGTCATAAATCTCCTTATGGCCGATTCTTATCTCATCTCTGTCAGTTCCATTCTCCAGTGCCAACCCACCCTCTAAACATGGCTCCAATTCTCAGGTAGACCAGAAACAGTGGTGATTGAACACACACCATTAAAAACTTCCTGAGGGCTGCAAAAGTTTTCGACCAAGCAGATATTTCTTTTCCTGCACCAGGTCCGTGTGACCAAATCAATAGGTTGGATGGCAAATAACAATAGGCCCTACAAAATTTTAATGGTGGGTCTACGTACGTGGTTGCCCCATTGCTTTTGGCTCCAAGATCGAATTACCCTTGGGCTCCCATTATAAGAGATATTTTGATCAAAATTGACCGTTTAGTTGGCCATTTCGTAAGTTACTCCTAATGCCAACTTGAGGTAGCAATTTTCCACTTTATTGTTATTATTACAAAGATCCAATTTCTTTGAGAACGAGTACCAAGTTTTGGCTCCTACAAACACGTCCTCCTACATGCGTTGTGCGTGTAGACTCTCTAGATCTGTACCAAGCTGATTAGGTCATGCGTGCCATCATCATCAGGCAGCGCAAGCTGTGGCGCCGAAAGGATGGTGTATACATGTACCTTGAAGATAATGCTGGGGTGATAATGAATCCAAAGGGAGAAATGAAAGGTTTGGCAATTTCAGGGCCAATTGGAAAGGAATGCGCAGATTTGTGGCTAAGAATTGCCAGTGCAGTAAATGCCATTGTTTAAGAGATGATATCTGATGTTAGGATTTTTTGCTTTGTTGAGTTTGAGCCTTTACTTGTTTTGGAAGAGAAAATTAGCAAAAGATGTTTTGTTGGTAGATTGGTAAAAGCCCGAGTGTTTTTAGAGAATGCATAAGCTACAGTGGGTTTGGATTTTCTTTTCATGGACTTCTTGATAAATGAATAAATAAAAAAAACTATATTGTTATATTGTTGAGCTAAAAGTTAAACACGCATCCCATATTTATGAGAAGCAGTGTTTGGCTCATATTTGGTTATGCGTGCATGTGTTGGGCATGGTGTGCCAAAGATGAATGCAACTCGGTTCAAACTGAGCGCCTTTGACCTTAGGCGCTGAGATAAACTGTAAGACCAAGAACCTTGAAGGTTGGCCGTCTATTTAACCACATGTCTATCAAGACCAAGTGATCTACGAAGAGGAGGGTTCATCCTTCCATGGGATTCTTTTTCTTACCTTTTGGTCAAAAGGGCTTTTAATATTTGCTTCATTCATAATTCAATAACAAAACAATAAAGAAAGAAGAAATAACCAGATAAAAGTTGAAATTGCATTAATGATTTTACAATGCATACGCTTGCAATTAGCTTCAAAGAATGGAAATCTGTTCATCGCTTAGTGGAGACTAAACTTCACATTAGGACAGTCATTTGGCAGAGCATGGTGATCATCTTGATGGAGAATGGTGATCATAGGGGATGGTGAAGAGTTGAGTCGAGAGTGGTACTTCAACTATTTATTCTTAACCTAAGTGAAGGCCACACAGGTGGGCAAGATGGTCAACAGTAACAAATTACTTTCCTTGCGATCCAGTGTTACAACATAGACGGACGAAAGTCCTAAACACGACACTAATCTTCCTTGCAATCCAGTGTGGTAGTGTAGACAAATGGGAATTACAATAACAGAAATTATGATCTTTCTTGTGGTCCAGTGTTGTAGCATGGATGAAAGGGAATTACACTAAGGCTAAATTACGATCTTCGTTGTAGTATGGCAAGGTAGTGCAGATGGAAGGGAATTACACTACACCTAAGACTATAACTCATGCTGATGAGCGATGGAGAGTTAAACTAAAGAAGTAAAAAAATATAGGTGTCCATGCAGGATGGAGATAGGTAGCGTTGCACTGGATTAGATTGTGTTGGCAGGTGCCTAGAGCTCTTCAATCATTCTCTTATTTATAGATTTTTGGAACAATTGCTGAAGAATTAGTTATATAATCATTTTGTCACCTTCTTTGTTATGGCTACTAACGCCAGCTTAAGGTAGTGAATTTTGGCCTTTCTTCTTATGAAGATTCAGTTTATTAGAGAACAAGTACCGAGGGTTGGGCCTCTATAGGCGCGTCCTCCTACACAAGTTCTGCTCATAGACCTTCTAGATATTTACCAAGGCAGTTAGATCTGCTAACCATATTGTTATGTGGTTGAACTAATTAAAGGTCACACATGCACGAGTCTTGTCGGGCATACCAGAAGTAGTATTTGGCTAAATTTCAGTCGTGTGTGCATGTGTTGTGCCAAGCGTATCAAAGATGGATATGGCTTGATTCGAACCAAACTCCTTTGACCCCATGGCATTGAGATAGACGGTGAGACTGAGAACATCGAGGGTCAACCATCTATTTAGTCACTCGTCTAACGAGACCATGAGATCTATGAAAGGGAGGTTAGTCCTTCTATGGGTTCATTTTCTTGCCGTTTGGTTGAAAGGGCTTTGTTTGTGTGATTGCGTCCGTAATTTAACAACAAAATTTTATATATATATATATATATATATATATATATATATATATATATATATATATATATATATATATATATATATATATATAAAAGTTTTATAGAAGGATAGTCTTCTGACAGAGGATGACGATCATCATGATGAAGGATGGTGATCGTCTTGCCAAGGATGGTGCAATGTCGAGTCAAGGGTGACACATTGGCTATCTATTCTTAACCATGGTGAAGGCCACACAGATGGCGAGATGGTCGACACTAACAAACTAATTTCTTTGTAGTCCGATGTTATAATGTACATGGAAGGGTCCTAAAAGCTACATTCATCTTCCTTGTTCTTAGTGCGATAGTGTAGATGGAAGAGAATTACACTAAATGAAACTACAATCTTCCTTGTGGTCCAGCATTGTAGTGTAGATGGAAGGAAATTACACTAAAATTAAGTTATGATCTTACGTTAAAGTCCAGTGTGGTAGCGTAGAGGGAAGGGAATTATACTAAACTTAAGATTACAACTCTGCTGTTATATCAGTCGTGTCTGAGAGGGTAGGCCATTTGCCATTTTGGTAGTCAATTGTTAGTTCACCATCAGCCTGTCGTCAACTATTAAAAATTTCTCTTTATCATACATAAAAAATTATCGTTACTAGTTGAAGTTTTAGTGGTATGATGGAGTGTTAGATTGCGTGTAAACGGTACTCCACAAAAATTGCTAGAAAATCAAGCTGATGCACTCATTGAGTGAGTGTATATATGTTGAGTTAAACCAGCGGGTGTTCACTTACTGTAATGGTACGGCAGGACTGCCTACATTTGTGCGAGGTGATCGTCATGGCTGGAACCCTCCATTTTGATGGCTCGGATTACCTGCTTAAGTTAGATAAAAGATGGGCCTGCATGGTTAGTTCTCATGCAGCTGGCTGTAGAAAAAGAATATAACTCTGAAACTCATAATAGCAGTTGCTATATTTTCTTTTTAACCATACAATTCCAGTTTGATGATTGAAGGGTTATGACTATCCAATCTACGAGATTTGTGGGACATCTTCTGTTGATGATGTGTCCCACCATTTCAACGGTCCAGATCACCAATCTACCATCTCACATGTACATAACCCTAACCTCAACTCGAGATCCTATTATCTACTGAGACAAAGATACATTAGAATTTAGAAGGACGATATCAAATCAGTCAAAGCATCCAAGGAGTGGTTGGAAGAGCCTCCTTTCCTCATAGAACGGTCTACGTTCTCCTTAAGATCCTTCATCCTCTTTCTCATCTCCTTCCCTTCATTTCCAACCATTAATCTTCTTATCGCGTACTCTATTTCACCTCTCTGCAGCCCATCCTCTAGTGTCATCCCCACCCTCCAAACATGGCTCACCAGCCTAGCATTGACCGATTGCTCAGCCAAACGTGGGCAACAAAGCATGGGGACCCCCTCACATATGCTCTCCAAAGTAGAATTCCAACCATTATGTGTCCAAAACCCTCCCACTGCTGGGTGGGCCAGCACCTCATGTTGTGGGGCCCACTTGACGACCAGGCCCCTATTGCGCGTCTCCTCTTCAAACCCTTCCGGCAGCCTGGCTTCTGAGCCATTAACCGATCCAGGCCTGACCACCCATAAGAAGGGCTGCCTACTATTGGCCAGGCCGCATGCCATCTCGACAAGATCCGCTCCATCCATCACAGCTGAACTCCTGAAGCTCACGTAGATAACGGATAATGGGGCTTGTTTCGCTAGCCATGCCACGCAATTATGATCTGGAGTTAACAAGCTGCTGGAACCAGAAGGGCTCGTCACAAACTTGTGTAGTGGGCCGATTGGGAAGACCGGGATCCGAAGGTCCAGTTGGATATTGGCCAGTGTGGTCTCTTCAAGGCAGTCTAGAGTATTGAAAATGAGCCCTGATGAAGCCCTTGTCGCAGTATTCATTGAGACCATCAATTGAAGAAATGCGTCCGAGGTGGATGGAGTGAGGGGAGGCAAGTCCTTGACTCTGAGGGGTGGGATTTCAGGCACTGGGTCTTCTGATTTTGGATCTGGTAAGACAGTGAAATTTATTCATGGTTAGAAGAGTCATATGATCATTGCTGTGTGGGCCATGGGTTTGTTGATCCAGACCAGGCCATGCTGTGGATGGGCTGTGTCCACCATGAATCTTCCAGAGAGGAAGATCCTAGCCATCCATTTCTTGTATTTCTTTACAGTTCAATGCCGCATATTCTTCCTAATAGTCTATTTACAGGTCAGTGATAGAAGGGCTAGGATATTCCCGTCGAGTGGATTTTGGGTTTGTGGGGTCCACCGCATGAAGATCAAGCATGTGAGTGACGGCCTAGATCACCAACAAACAGGCCCCACTAACCAGAGGATGCCTGGCATATCCTCAAGTCAAGGATCATAACAATAACAATGTTGGTTATTTTTGGTCGAATGCTTCAAAATTTTATGATTTAACCAAATTAGCCTTTTATTAATTAAAATACCAAAATGTGCTTTCCAAATTCCAAGTGTGAAATGACTGAAATCCCGTCTTCTCTTTTCTAAAATGTAGAGCATCAAGGGCCCCAAAACGGTGTACCCTTTCAACAGATGCAACCCACCATGATCATTGATGAATAAAAAATAGTCCAATCTAATCACCACGTGAGACACATATGAATCAGAAGGAATAAGAAGGTTTTCAGTTGTGTATATTGTTTTTTAATGGTGTGGCCCACCTGATGATTGAATTATATATACTAAATTTTGGTACCTCTTATCATCGTGGTGGGATATACCTGTTGAACTAGACATGTTCTATTTCACGCCTACTCAGCAATGGCCCACACGGCTGACTTCGCCGCTTTTTTCCGAAAAAAATTTAAGGGTGTTTTGGTCCTCTCGCTGCCAAAACCATGTCTTTGGCATTCAATAGTCGAGGCATTCGTTGTTAAAATCAGGGTTATAAGGGAATACTACGTATCGGAAGAAGAGCTTTTGCCTAACAACGATGGAGGTAAAGATTCAGGGAGGAGACGGTCCCATAGTCATAAGGAGAGAGGGTTTTCCAAGATCAGGGAAGTTAGTCAGGCGACGGCTAGAGGTAGATCTCCGGTGAGATCAACTTCCGGTATCTCTGCCCTGTCATCCAGAAGATCCTCCTTATCCTCCTTCAAAGATGGTTCTTTGAGGGGATCCGGTAGTGCCTCTCGACTAGACCTGGCAAAATTCAACCCGACCCGCTACCCGACCTGGTTTTTTCTAGTTTAGGGTTGAAAATTTTGACCCGAATTCAATTCTTGGGGTGACCTGACCCAACCCGGATTTTTATCGGTTGGGTTAGGGTTAAAGGTGACTCGACCCAACCCGGATTTTTATGGGTCGTATTAGGGTTAAAGGTGACCTGAATCGACCCGAATCATATAGGGGTTAAGTAGACTATTATATATTGATTTTCTTATTAGTTAACTAATACATAGTTTTTTTTTTCTCACCAACCCTACTAGATGATGGATGGAGTGGATTTTACTTCTGATGAAAGTGGACCCCATTTTTGTTGATCAGTACGCACTAACAATTGGTGCACATATTGTACACTGAATTGGGTGGATCAGTCAACATTTGTTGACCTGATCAAAATGAAAATCGAGAGAAAATCTTCTCTCCCTCCATTTCCATCGAAACGTCTCAAATGGACGCTGTCCATTTTCAAGATCGTGAGACCTACTTTTGAACAACGGTTCGGCTGATCCAATCCGTTCATATGATTCAGACATGGGAGTCTAGTAAACCTCGAGTGTTTCATTGAATGTATTGTTGTATGGTGTACACACTTAGAAACCAAAGATGGAAGTGGGTAACTAATTTTGTGTTTTCAGGCCCTTCAAAACTTGACTACTGAAACCAATGTCGCCTAACTTGGCTCGATCCAAACAGTCTATCAGTTTCTAACACATTTTAACTAGAACTCAATTGATATCGAGTATAAACGCTTATGTGTGTAACCATTGTTTCGCATATAAGTTATATTGTGCGGGTCCGAAAATGGAAATATTCCGTTTTCTTTTTCTCTCACCTCTGTTTTTTTCTCTATTAACCTCGATCCATGATAATGTATTCGAGCAAATATGATCCATTCATAACCTTTTGGTGCAAGCTATCCTAGTCGTCCATTGATGAAAAAGGGTTTTTTTTTTAATGAAAAAACATTATAAATCTCAAATTTACCCAAAAATTCTCCCACAAATGAAAATACTTGGGTTGTGCTTTTTTAGGAGAGAATTTGCATTCTATATCCTCACATATTATTTTTCTTTAAAAAGTAATAAAGTCAGAAAAATTTGGAGCCGACATCAAACTTATCAAACATATGCACGTAACTATGATAATTACACAAACCAAAATTGTTTCCGATCAAATTATCAAATTCATTTTATGCGTATTTTGATGTTTTTAAGTTGTGTATACTATTTATAATAGTGTGGATTGAGTTATGTTTGTATCAACCCAATTTTTGTTCTTTTGGACATCATGGAGGAATACATTTATTGGATGAATTGGATAGAATACAAATATCTGGTGGGCTCCTCAAATCTCTACTTCACTACTTTCTAAGTAAAAAAAGTCAGGCCTAATTTTTTATACTTTTAAACATCATGGTGTATTACATTCATTGAATGGATTGGACAAAATACAGATATCTCGTGGGTTCCATATTTCTCTACTTTATGAAATTGGAGTGTGCATAGTAAACTTTGTTGGGCCCACCGTGAATGTATGTGGTTTATCCATGTATCTCATTTTAGTTGGTGATGCGGACACAAGTGCATTCAAGGCGTACCAACGAAGAAAGAGCCAACCACAAGTACCATCCTTGTGGATAGGCGACTATTGAGGAGCTGAAGACCTTTCACATGTGATTGGACATATAGAAGACCAGGGAAGACACATGTGAAGGAAGAATGGAGAAAGAAGACTGAAGAACTGAAGACTTCGGGCGCCCGATCGGGCTCCCGACCATTGTCTTTGGGTGCCCTATCGGGCACCCGAACTTTTCCTGCTGAGCGCCCGAACCTCTCTGGAGGTTTTCGGACGACTTCGGGCGAGAGCTCGGGTGCCCGACCGAGCGCCAGAACTTTCCCGCACTTATGTTATTTGCGTATTTTTACTTAAACTTTGAGAGTAGTTTAGTCTTTTTACTTGTTTTTAGTGTTTATTTAAGAGGGCTGAGCCCTAAACTCAAATTTAACTTTGGATATTGATTAATGAAAAGCCTTTTTGAGCTTTTTCCTTCCTCTCTCTCTCCCATGGTGATGTTTCTTCTTCCTTGATCCCTCTTTCTTTTGTTTGCTTCTTGTACCCCTCCAACCCTTCTTCCAAGTAATTCTATCTTTCCTAATTTATTTGTTTTGATAACCTCAATCCCCAAATTCTGATTTTAATCCTAAAACTCTAAGTTTTCAGAATTTCAAATCCCTAATCCAAAATCTCCTGATTTCTTGGATTAGAGATTCCTCTTACTTGATTGGGTTATAGCCATGCAAGATCGGGAGGTTCCATCCCTCGCCAAATCCAACCATAGTGATACTTGAATCTCATACTTTATAGTTGTGATGAATGGCCCGTTCCATTGCATGTTCCTTGTGATCTTCTTAGTTCATGATGAGTACTGCTAGATTTTATATTGTTAGTCTTTTAATTCCGCTGATTTAATTGTGTTCATGAGCATGCATCATAATTAGGGCATCCTCCATCAGTTGGTAAGCCTAACATGGAAGCATTTCCAAAGCTCAAGTGGACCATAACACGGGAGGAAATAGTGGGAATAATGATGTCCACCATTGAATCCTTCCTAGGGCCCATAGTGATGTTTATATTTTATCCAGCCTGTTCATAAGATCACACAGAAGGGAAAACACAAATGTCGGCTTGATACAAAACTTTTGTGGCCCTCAAGAATTTTGAATGGTAGATATTCAATCCACATTGTTTCCTATGGTGTGGTCCACTTGAGATTTAGACATGCTTCATTTTTTGGTTCAAGCCATAAAATTATCTCATAAAATGGATGGACGAAGTGGATAAAATACATCAATCATGGTTGACCCCTGAGAGTTTACTGAGTACGCAATCGGCTTCCCTACTTTACAACTATCGAAGCAAAAAAAGCATATAGTGGGCATTATAGTAATTTCAGTACTTCGGAGTTTACTGAATACGCAATCGGCTTCCCTACTTTACAACTATCCAAGTAGGGCTGTAAATGGTCGGGTTCGGGGCGGGTTTAGCCAAAACCAAACCCGCCCATCTACTAAACGGGTCTGGGTCCAAATTTTAGACCCAGACCCTTTTACTAAATGCGTGGGTCCGGGTCGGGTCCGAGTCAACCCATCAGACCCATTTATAAATGGGTCCGGGTCTGGTAAAGGGAGATCCACCCAGACCCATTTATAAATGGGTCGGGTCTAATGGGTTCGGGTTTGGATCAAGTATGCAAGCATTTTACAAGGCTTAAAACTGGGTCTGAACGGGTCTGGGCTGGACGGGTCCCTTAAAACAGAGACCAAACCCGCCCACTTACTAAATGGGTTCGGGTTGGGTCGGGTCGGGCCTAATATAAAGGAAACCAGACCCAGACCCGTTTAGCAACTGGGTCTGTTCTTGGACCCAGGACCCGTACCATTTAACAAATGGGTCGGGTCTGGGTCGGGTCTAAATGGGTCGGGTCCGGGTTCCCCATCGGATCCACTGACCCATTTACAACCCTATATCTAAGCAAAAGAGCCTAGGCATTATAGTAATTTCACTACTTCTGTGTTTTCGCATTCTATAGCGGTGTCTTCTCTAAAGTTGTGGTAATTTTTCAGAGATTGGGCTCCCTAGGGTAGTATGGGGTTGGTTTTTTTTTCTTTTCGGGGTCCTTTGCGCCTCGGAGTCTCTTTGGGTTTGTTTTCTTTTTTGGCTTTTTGTTTTTTGTTTATTTTTTCTTTCTTTGCTGTTTTTCTGATGTTTTGTTTTCTAATAAAGTATCATCTTTCAAAAACAAAAACTTCCACGACATTAGGTTTCATCATTTGAATTGTAATTCTGAGAAATTTTGCGGTGAAAATCCCTAGTTTTACTAGTATACTATATATATATATATATATATATATATATATATATATATATATATATATATATATATATTGCATATTAATAATTCTAGGAACAAAAGAAGGTTTCCCAAGCCACTGGAGGAGGGTCCGGTCCTGGACCAGGCCTGTGTCAAAGTGGCACATGCATGTGTGACCTAATCCATCCATCAGATGGATCAACCGTGTAACTGCTCTTATTCGACATGAACCCAACTTGGAACCTATATCGAAAGAACTTTTTTTTTTTTTTTTTAAAAGAAAGGTGGGAGCGCACCACCTGTAACCTTGATGGACAGACATGACGATGGGTACCTAAGGATCCAAATATGGGTCTTTAAAACTTAGACGTGGACCTGAAAAGATCTGGACCGATTAGCTTTGTAGGAGTACCATAAGACCTGCCCAGTTGATAGCCCTACAGTGAAAGCATGAGATAGCGGAGTTCGCAGAGGACAAACAAAAAGGATTGAAAATTTCCCAATAAAACATCTTATCTTTTATTTATTTTTTTAAATATTTTATATTACTATTGGTGGCTGTAAAAAATTGATAAATTTCTAATAGATTCTCATAATTTGTAATACGGTTGCATACACACCTTGGATTGGGTAGTATCCCTTCTGAAGGAGCATTGGAAAGCTTGAACCGGTAACAAAACTAATGGCATTGTACGTTACTAAGACGATCCGTGGGACCTTCAAAGAATCTGTAATGGACTGCGTGAAAGACAGGAAATCGTCGGTGATGACGCATGAGATCGGGCCATGTGGGTTCTCCGATGGCTTTCGAGCTAGGATGGCCGGAAATGGGGCAGCGCAGTTTTTGGTCATAATGGAAAGTAGAGAGATGAAGTCCATGCCGTCCATACCGTCTGATAAGCCGTCAGGTATGAGCTCAAAATGAAAGTTGGGGAAGTTGGATGGATTGGGAGAGTTGAATTGTGTGTGAACTATGGTGATTGAGAATCCTTTGGAGTGTAGGAGTGTGGCCAGTTGAAGCATGGGATTGATGTGTCCTTGCAATGGACATGAAAAGAGTAGCAAGTGATGGGGTTGTGGCCGTTGATTCAATCCTACTCTTGCCATTGATCTGAGCTAGATGCTTTGGTAATGGGAGGGGGAGCGTTTGGTACGACCAGATTACACAATTACAAGATAAGGCAACCTTGCCAAGCCACATATTTCCATGCTCCAACCTCTTGGCATTTTATGACAGGTTGCAGTCCGGTGGTAGTCTGTACCCCCGTAAGCTATAGTGTTATGGGGCAGAAGTGTGGCCCATGGGATTTATTCAAATCATCTGAACCGTCCATCAGATGAGTCGCCTCTCATTACCCGCAAGTACTGAAGTAAGCCCATGTGAAAAATCAGATAGGAAACAGTAAGGGGGACAAGATTCATGTGAGGGATGCTCATCCTTATCTGCATGTATCCGGTATTCAGGATTTCCCAACCCATTATCTGCTATTGATGGAGGTTCAAGAAAAAATACGGAATTTTCTGCAACTCATGTGGACCCAGGTAGAATCAAGGGTGGGTGTAGCTTCCCACCCTTGTTACCTGTGCTAGCAATGGCCAGCCATAATTTTGGGTCGAGCTGATTTTCAGGCGGTAAAGGTAACATGAGGGAATGGATCCGATGGGCTGGTTGAATCTGATACATATATCACATGTGCCGCCCCACCATCTGCCCGCCTTGCCACCCTCCCCGCAGGAAGTTCTTGTGGTCGGAAGCTACGTGGGCCCACAGAGATGTCTGTGTGAAATCCACCCCGTCAATCAGTTTTCTCCCGATCATGAACTTTCAGTACACCACACTACAGGAAACAGAGGGGACAGAAATGACCGCCATTGTAACCTTCTCAGGTCCCACCATGATGTTTATATGCCATCCAAATCGTCCATAGGATTATTCTAAATTAACTAGGATGAACTGGAAAAAAAAATAATAATAAAATAAAATAAAAAATTAGCCCGATCTGATACTTCCTTGTCCCCATAAAAGGTTTTGATTGTCGGCTTTCCTTCCCTTCTGTCTCCTTCAGTGTGGTCCACTTGGGTTTGGATCTGGCTCATTTTTTAGATCATGTTATAACATGAGCTGTAGAAATTGATAGACGAAGTGGTTTTCTCACGGACATCTCAGTGGGCCCCATGTAGCTTCCCACGGCAGGTACTCCTAGGTAGGGATGAAAGTCGGGCGGGTTGAATTTGATTGGGTTGGGTTGGGTTGGTCAGGTAGGTTGGCTTGATATGCTTTTACTCTTGTTATTACATAGTTTATTAAATTTCAAATTTCAATACACATCTTAATTTTTGTATCTATGACTTGATAGACTTGATATATATATATATATATATATATATATATATATATATATATATATATATATATATATATATATAGACACACACACACACACACACACCCCCCCCCCCCCCCCCCCCCCCCCCCCCCCAAAGAATTTCACTTTCTCTAAACAAAGAAGCTAAAATATAGGACAACTACTCCTTTAACACTCAAGAATATCAAATTTCAAGAATTATAAGCTTACTAACTAAAGTAATATAAACTAATAAGTTTATTTCATTAAAGTATAATAAAATTATAAGTAACTTATATATAGATTGGGTTCTAGTTGGGTCGGGCAACCCAATCCCGACCCAAGCTTTATTGGGTTGGTGTTTGCATAGCCTAAGCTCGAGACCGAACCTAATACTTATTGCCCAAGCCCAACCCAATGTTGGATCGGTCAAAGGTCGGTCAGGTTGAATCTGCCCAACTTTCAGCCCTACTCTTAGGCATCTCGCGTTATGTCTTTTGGGATGGGAATTCTTTGCGTTTTAGGCAATGCAATGAGTTGGGAAGTGGATTGCGTACTGAGTAAACATGTAGGGCCCACCCTAATGTATGTGTCTTATCAACGCCCTCCATCTATTTTACCAGATCATTTTAGGGCATTGTCCCAAAATTGAAGCATATCCAAATCTCAAGTGGAACACACCATAAGAAACAATGAGGATAATGATGTCCACCATTGAAACCTTCCTAGGGTCCATGGTGATGTTTGCCATCCAACTTGCTCATAAGGTTCCACATATACGAATGAAGGGAAAACACAAATATTACATTGATTTAAAACTTCTATGGCCCATAAAAAGTTTTCAATGATATATAAGTGTTCAATTCACTCTTTGTTTCCTATGGTGTGGTCCACATGAGCTTTGGATATGATTTAATTCGACTCAAGTCCTAAAATGATATGGTGAAATGGATGGATGGCATGGATAAATAGACTTGGACACGAACCGAGCTAGCTCAGTTTGCTCTCTCGGCTCGACTTGAATAAACTCGACTCAACTTAACTCGAAAATTGGTTCAGCCAAGTCCAGCTAATTTTTTTAGCTTGGAAGAATTTCAAGCTGAGCTTGAGGTTGACTCGACTCGGCTCAAAGCTCATCGACTCAATTTAGATTGGCTCAAGTTATAACTTAATTATATAAATAAAACCTAAAATGAACACACTTGAGCTCAACTCAACTCTAAAGCTCGAGCTCGAACTAGGATTGAACTGGCCCGAGCTGCTGATCGAACTAAGCCAAGTTGGCTAGTTAGGCTCAAGGACCAATCCGAGTCGAACTCAAGTTGGGGTAGGCTGTTGGCTAAATCAAGTCGAGTTGTGCCAAGCTCGACTTGGTCTACCTCAGTGTCTAGCTCTTTGGATAAGACACATAAGTCATGGTGGGCCCCATTGGGGTAGGCTGTTGGCTAAATCAAGTCGAGTTGTGCCAAGCTCGACTTGGTCTACCTCAGTGTCTAGCTCTTTGGATAAGACACATAAGTCATGGTGGGCCCCATAGAAACTAATTCCGTTATACCGTATATGCAATCCGCTTCCAACCTGAGTAGAATGGATGCAGATTGCATACGTGTAATGCCCCAAATCTCAAGATCCGAATGTGACGTCAAGCCTTGTGATCTCGTGTATTACCATTGCTTTACGAAAGTATGATTTACGTTCAGTTAATCCTTGGAATTATGATTTACGTTCAGTTAAACCTTGGAATCATCGTACAAGCATAAAACTAAATTTAAGCATTGAATTGGAATATGTAGAAGTAAAACTTATCCTTGTTTAACAAAGCAAAACCATCCAAAATGTGAGACACACGCACCACGGGTGGCCTCACCTAACCCAAAGGAAAAGTATTTAAAACATTATCCTTTACAAACTAGAGCCCACAGCTCCCAACGAGGCCAACAAGACTAGGTCTCTCTACTAGATCTGGAAGTAGGAGGACTCAACGAAGTCCTCAAACTCGCCCTGCAACATCTCCTCTTCTAGTCCACTTGCATCCATCATAACTTCATCGGGGGGGGGTGTGTGTTATAACACCGACCCAGGTGCAGGTCAATTTAGTGAGAACTATATTTCGAAGTTTAACATATTATCAAATAAAGCAAGCTTAGATATTGAACTCAAGCATAACAACCAGGTTCCTAGTCTAGTGGATTAATGCATGAATGACATGAACTCGCATACCATAAATGTTCCGAATAACAATGAGGAACACGAGATAAGTTGGCGCCACATCAAGCAACCAGACACCATAAAACCTCCAATATGAAGATGAATGTGGATCATCCTTCGGTATCCTAGCCTTCAACAGTAGGACAGTTACCTAAGTAATCCATGACATGCATGCATGATTAGGTTTTGTATTATCATTTCCCTTTCAAACAGTATTTTGTGGAATTCGAAGTACCGGGTCCAATCATAAGTCCAAATCTGAGTCACCTAGCTCCGACGGTGCAACGTCGGTCATTGCAAGCAACCCGTGAATCTCCTTTTCTTCTACAAACATGTTATGATTCCCTACGTACTGATAAGTATGGAATCCTCCCAACCGTCTCGATCATACCGATATAGCGAGCATCATCCAGATTGCTCCAAGGACACTATGGGGAGGTGAACCACCCCAGCATAAGCCGACAACTCAGTCACGGCGTCCCATACCACCATAACCGGTCCAAGAGACTTGTCAGGGTTATATTTCACATTCAGTTATCGAAGGACTTAACACATTTGCGGCCCATGGGTACCTCAAATTCAATAGACTATGTTACAACAACCATCAGTCATTCAAGTTGCCATAGTTGAGACGAAACTGATTGATACAAGAACTTCTGTTTGGTTTGACATGGGCAATTAAGACCCGTGTAGTGATTGACCATCAACCATCCATCTTTCCTTGTCCAATTAGGTACGCCTCAGGTGACCGATAAATCAGGTTACCCATCTCAAAGGTTATGGCCAATCAATTCACATCACATCTCATCTTATACTTAATTGAAATTTTACAATAAATAAACTTAGGGAAATTTTCTAATCAACAATTATACATAATTGCTTTAATCCTAATCATATATGAACATGCTGCACAGTAGGAAATCATGAAAACGTAGTTATGAGGCAATTTAATTCATTCAAACATTTCATCAAACATGTTGGCTACATAAATCAATAAACAGTATAGTTGCATTTAATCTCATCTCAAAATGATCAACAACGATTGGGCCTAATCTAGCGACCACATCAATTCTAAACTGACATCATTTGATAAGCGCAAACCTCGAAACATAATCTTGCACCTTAGGGTTTGGGGTTTGGTATGATTTTCGTAAGATCAATCAAGGGACGACGGATTTCAATCCTATAATCACGAAATTGATTAGGTTAGGGTTTGTAGCACTACTTGCAACTATCGGGCTAAGTAAATATGAGAATTAACTTACTAACGATTCCAACAATGGGTTAATACGATCGTCAGCGGCTCCGAACTACAACGAAGGTGAAGCAACAGGTAGGGTCACAAGCCTCAAACCTTGCTTCAACCCAAACACTCAAATCTTCAAAGTTCCAAGTCAGCCTAGCTCTCCATTTCTTTCTCCAGCAAGAGGGGTGCTTGTGTTTTAGAGAAATGCCTCAACATTTCCTATTTATAGGTTCAGGACGATCTGGATAGCCCTATGACTTGCAAATTTAAGATTTTAGCCCATTGGAGGGCTAATTTGTTAGCAGGGCCCATTAGGTCCAACACAACCCAAACCCAATCGGTCATAAGATCGGTCAAGTTGAGATCTACTATGGGCCGACATATCTCGCAAATCAAACATGGCGATCAACTGCTACAGTGTGATACGCGATTAACGGTCGTCGTGCCACGATCGGACGAGCAGTAATAGGGAATAGCTTATGGATTTATTTGTGATAAGGGGCCTAAATCTAACGGCGTTTCAACGGTTCAGATTTAATTGTGTGGACAGTGTTCAAAAGGACATACATAAGTTACCTATCCTAGGTGACTTACACATCTCATGTGCCCCCCATGCGGAACCCAAGTCGAGTGGTCTAGCCCCTCAGTTTGGCATAACGTCCGTGTGAGTTGTCAAGCCCACGAAAACGGAGGGCCACATCAAATCTTAAGTCATTTGGTGATTCATCAAGAATCCCACGAATGATCGGAATGTTCAGGGCCCCACCATCGAACAATGGAATCTGGTAACAGATGGGTTCGAATCAAAGTGTAACTATACGCACAACCCTTGTAACATCACCTCAAATAGGTGAATTTTCAAGACGTTACAATGCAAGAATGTAGCATAATGAGTTACTCTCTGGGGCCCACCATGATATATGTGTCTTATCCACCCCATCCATCCGTTGTTATAGATCATTTTATGGCATAAGCCCAAAATTGAAGCATATCCAATGCTCAAGTGGACCTTACCATAAGAAATAGTGGGGACTGACCACCTACCATTGAAAACTTCTTTGTGCCAGAGAAGTTTTGGATCAAGCTGATATTTGTATTTTTCCCTTCATCTCTGTCTGTGTGTGACCTTATGAACAGGTTGGATGACGAATAACATTATTCCCACTAGTTCCCAATGGTGGACATCATTACTCCCACTAGTTCCCAACAGTGGGACCTTATGCTGGATTTTTAGCTTATGCACTAAAAATAACTAAAAGACCGAATGGACAACATGGATAAGACACACATGATAATTGTGGCCCACACAATTTACTCGCTCTTACAACAACCCAATGCATACCCTTGCAATGCCAATGAAAAATCTCATAATAGCCTAACTTTTAGACAATCCATCAGTCTTGGGGCTTGTAGCATAATTGGTTAAATTCTTAACAACTAGTATTAAAGCAAAAACCAGATTTTGTGTTGGAGTCATAGAAGGGGTGACATATGGAAACGGCAATCTAGAGTAGAGTGAAAACTGAATTTCTTTTTTCAACTGGAGAGTACTAGCCATAGAGTAGTCCTTAATTTTGTTGAACGGATAGGCTCTTGATTTGCATAGCATAACTAGATAATAAGATGTTTGTCCTTAATCTTGTTGAACGAATAGACTTTTGATTTGCCAAACATAGCTGGATAGTAAGATGTTTGATAGGCGTGGCTCATTGCTCATGGATCTTTTATCATAGATGATCTAGATATGAACAAATCAAACTTATAAGATGGCCACGTGAGGCCTACCTATGAGAATTTCAAGTAAAGGAGAAGTTAAAAATTATTTATACGATGTTGGAAACAAAATATATTTTTGTACATTTTGCTAATAAGTATATATGTTGTTTGCCAAACATAGTTATCTAACGAAAAAGTGGAAATTAAGCTACTGTTGAAAAATGCTACAATCGAGAGATTGCACACCCAAATGTAGGTAGCAAAGTAGTAAATACTCAGTGAGATCGAGGTCGAACTACATGGAATTTGGGAAATAAGAACAATACTTAACTGAATTAATTTCGAGGAGAGATGAAATTTGACTTTTCCACATGACTAGAGCAATGTGTGTGTGTGTGTGTGTGTGTGTGTGTGTGTGTGTGTGTGTGTGTGTGTGATAATAAATAAAGAAACAGCTAAGGCTTCAGGGATCTACCTTTAATCAATCTACAATGTTTGATTCATTGATCCAAACTACAACTCAGTTAGAATAAAAAAGAAGATTTGTTCCAATCAGAAGATGAAATTATTAAATCTATTGTATAATTCTTAGAGTAGAAATCTTCATTAATTGAACTTACGATGAAGGACTTGCTAATTGATCGCAGGGAATTCCAAGCATCCTTTGTGCCTGGATTCAATAATGGATTATTGAATTTTACAAATCAATAACTTTGCTAAAATAACTGGATCGATGAAGATCACAAAATCATAAAATCAAATACATAATTCAAAAGGAATCTTTGTTTAATTGATCTAATCGTGATGACTGATCAATTGATTGCAAGAAATTCCAAGCATCGACTGTTCCCGAAGTCTACAATAGATCAAAAGATTTTACAGATTGATAACATTACCATAACTAACTACTTACTTTGCAGGGAATTCCAAGCATCTTTTGTGCTTAGACTCAACAATGGAATAAAGTATTTTGTAAATTAATTGCTCTCACCAATCTAGATATCTGAATCAATCAAGCAATACTTCAACATTCAAACCACCATTGTTGAATTAAGATCAAACAAACATTGTGAATTTACCAAAGGCTTCACCCCTAGCCTTAGCTAGGAGCTTAGTTAACCATTGTACTATGGAAGACTAAAAGAGAGAAAAAAAAATTCTAATATAGTAAAGAAAAAACAAGAGAACAAAGGAGAAGAGGAAGAATGGAATGGTGGGATATGAAGGAGAGGAACCCCTTTTATAGGACAAGGGAGAGATAAAGAAAGCTTCTTGCACATGTGAAGGAGGGAGAGAAGTCTTACTAGCCCCACACATGTGAGAGAAGGAAAAATGCTTTTCTAGCTTGGCATGTGTGAGGTTGGAGAGACTTTCTTGTACGAGCTCCACACATGTGAAGGAGGGTGATGCAAGGAGGGACGTGGTAAGGTCAATCACCATCTTATTTTTAATAATTTAATAAGATTCTTAATTCTTGTTTTCATGTAAAGTTTCTATCTCCTCCTCTATAGATGTTTTCCATTAGCTTGTATCTACAGATTCACATGCCTCTAAGTATGAATATAACCTATGCTCTTTTGTCATACAAGCATAAACCATAACATAATCCTCAAATCAATAGAAGGTTTTAAGCTCTCTTCAATCAATCACTTTGATTTTGAACACCCAGTATCTCAACTATATGATCTTTATCACCTTCATATTCAACAATATCATCAACTTGTTAATCTTCTGACTCATTAAGTTGATTTTGAACATCATTTTAAAATAATTTAAATTTTTCTAACAGCTCTAAGCTTGAAATTTCATTGTCTTTTTGCATTAAATCTTCATTAAAAATGAAATTTTGGATAATCATCAACTTGCGGGTAGTAGAGTCCCATAATCTATAAAATTTTGTTCCATCTACATAGCTAAGAAAAATATGTTTTATGGACCTCGTATTCAACTTAGTCATTTGCACTTTGAAAATACACATATAATAAGCATTTTAATTAAAAGTACGAATTGAAATGAATAATTAATAGGTATTTTAAACCATACCACTTCACGGGCACTTAAGACCATTGATTTTTCTTTCTTGTGACCGGCCATTAATTTTTCATACAAGTGTGGTATAGAGTTCTAAAACTTGATGTCTTGCTTTGAAACTCAGCCAAGTCAACTCTAACTCGGCATGCTTTTTAACCGTGCCACTAAAACAATTGTTGTTCAACAAGACTTAGCATTGACTCTACGAAACTCGACGAATAAGCTTGCAAACTTGTTCGGCTCTACTTGGTTCAAACTGAGTCACTCACTGGTTTGACTAGCATTTTAATTTAAAAAGGAAAGCGAGACATGAAAACTTTCTATTCACAACGCCTTGATAGATTACGCCATTTTTTTAACTCATAACCATACCAAACATCTATAAATTATCCTAAACAATCACTAATTTACTTAGTAAAATGGTGACTAGAGTCGAGTTTTCATATTTCCAGACTATGGTGTGATAAACCTGATTAGGAAACCAACATTAACTTTGATCCATAGCATGCTTACAATGTACCCTACCTATGAAGAATTTTACGAAAAATCGTAAAAAGAAATATATTTGTACAATATCCACCACACCACCACCAGTTTCTTTATACAATTTTTTGTTATATATATATAAATATTAGTTAGATATTATTAAATATTTTAATTATTAAATTACAATTTGATTACCTTTACTTATTATACTTGCAAATGCAATTCATATCTATAGTGCATCCAGACATACCCTAAAATCACATAATGCATCCAAGTCCACTACAAGATGAAATCTAGAAAACAAAGGCATTGCAAAGAGACTGCAAAAGATTTGATACCGACATTTCACTTAATAAGTAACATTCAACGTACGCGGTGCACATGGATTGGGCCCATTATGAAAGGAGGATTGCCCAAAAATCTCCCAGACTGGAAGGTCCTGACCCTCCAATCTTTGGCCAATTATCTTTCTAAAGAATCAAATCACCATTGTTTTTTTCCTTAACGGTGTAAGCGTTAAGCCACAGATTGAAAGGGTACTGAGATTCTAACTCGGTATATCAGGTCAACGGTCTGGATTACCAAGTCATGGACCCCAAATTTAGATGGCCAAGATGAAATCAATCAAATTGTCCAAAGACTGGTCGGAAGATCCTCCTTTCCTCAGGCAACGGTCTAAATTCTCCTTCAGATCCTTGATCATTTCCCTCATCTCCTCCCCTTCCTGTCCCACCATTAGTTTTCTGATGGCCCACTCTATATTGTCTCTCTCCAACCCATGCTCTAGTCGAATCCCCACCCTCCAAACATGGCTTACCAACCTAGCATTCACCGGTTGGTCTGCGAAACATGGCCAACAAAGCATGGGGACCCCTTCACATATGCTCTCCAGGGTTGAATTCCATCCGCTGTGCGTCCAAAAACCTCCTACTGATGGATGGGCCAGCACTTCCTGTTGTGGGGCCCACTTGACGATAAGACCACGATCGCCTACCATGTCTTCGAACCCCTCGGGGAACTCAGCCCACTTCAAGCCACGAACCGAGCCAGGCCGGACCACCCACAAGAAGGGCTGGCCACTGTGGGCGAGGCCCCACGCCGTCTCAATCAGTTCACTCCTGTCCATTGCAGCTAAGCTCCCAAAGCTCACATAGATAACACTTTTCGGTGATTGTTGGTCTAGCCAAGTGATGCAGCTGCAATCCTGCGTTAGCAGGCTGCTGGAGCCAGACATGTCTGTCGAATGCTTGTGAAGCGGCCCGATCAGGAAGACGGGAATCTGGAAATTGTGGCGGAATTCCTCCAATGTGGTTTGTTCAAGGCAATCCATGGTGTTCACAATGAGCCCTGATGAGGCCCTTGTGGCCATGATCATGGTGTCTATTAACTGAAACAATGTGTCCAAGTTGCATGCCCTGAAGACCGGTAGGTCCTTGATTCGTAGGATGGGAAGGTCTGGCAATGGGCCATCCGACTGGGGATCTGGTGACACAAATTGGCGAATTTTCTCATGGGTGAGAAACAGAAAGATGTGAAATTATCAAAAGAGTTTCATGGGGCCATTGAGGTCCTGGCCCACACGGCCCACATGCATGTGGACCATGGTTTGGTGAGCAAGACTGTTGATCTGATGTTTTCTTAGTCCAACAAGTGGCCATGATGTGAAAATTCGCTGCATTTGTTTCTCAGCGGTCTAGCTACAGTCCATTGATCAAGTGGTTAGGATTGAACCTTCAGCAGGGAAGCAATGGTCTGGTCCGGGCTTAGGGGCCCTAACTATAAGCCCATGGTCTTTGCCCGACATACCACAGCAGGGCCAGCCAGAGTCCAAACATTTTGTTTGGGCAGGGCCCACCAGCTATTGCCCACATGAATGTTCCTGACCCACCCGTTGATTCTTGGGCCACACATGCACAGATAATTAGGCATTTTGAGCAATGTAATCAACAACCTACATTCAAGATGCTTGTATCGTCTAAAAAAGGACTGAATGACGTGTTTGTCGTAAATCAGGTCAGGCCGGGCTGTCCAGGCTGGTCTGGGTTGGGTCGAGCCAAACTAACTTAAGACCAAGCCCACCTGAAAATTGATTGGACAGTGCATGCATGCCTGTCACAAGCCCGGCCCATGGTCCAAGCTAAAGTTCAAAATAAGAAAAAACCCCGTGAACGTATCTGGACCACCAAACCATGGGCCCCACTAGTACGAAATAAGAAAACCCCCCGTGAACGTATCTTCAAAATAAGACGAGGATAGCAATGTTATTGAGATCATTTGAATGTGTAGAAGTTCAAAATATCCTAATACACGCAATCAATCAAAGAACTAATATTCGTGGAGTGGACAGTCCAACAATTTATTTGTACGGTCCACCAGGTCCTGCACACACTTTCATGGGCCATGGCATAAAAATACACCCCGTTTCGAAAGTAGGGCTTTTTATAATTAACAAAAAAAAAAAAAAAAAAAAAGGCCATTCCCAACAAAATATATTTCTTGTCCATTTTACAGGACACTTGGACCCATTGTAAAAGTCACTTATCTGCCAAAAGATTAGCTTAAGACTTTTCTAGTTCTCTCTCATGGCCCATGTCAAAGTAGGCTCTCTCTCACAGTCTATATCAAAGGAGTTCCCACGTGGTGGATTGCCCACATTGAAGGTGGGGGTCACACAGTGGACGGTCCACATAAAAGGTGGGCCCCACATGATGATGACCCCATATTTATGTGGGCCCACATATAAATGGTCCACATCAAAGGTTGGCCCATAATGATAAAATGCCCACATCCAAAGTAGGCTGCTATAATGGAAAACCCACTTCAAAGATGGGGCTTATATACGGGACGGTCAAAATCAAATGTGGGCTCTACATGATGGGCAGCAAACATTGAAGATGGGCCCCACATGATGGACGATCCACATAAAAGGTTGGCCCCTAGTGATGAATGACCCACATTCAAGATGAGCGCTACATGATGGGCAACCCACGTTGAAGGTGGGGTCCACATGATGTATAGTCCACATCGGGCGCGGATTTCCTGCGAAAGCCCTGCGCAGGAAGTTCCTGCGTTGGGAACCAAGGTGGGCCCACAGTGATGTTTTTTGATAAATCCACTCCGTCCATCCGTTTTGGGAGATCATTTTAGGACATGAGAACAAAAATGAACCGGATCCAAGACTCAAGTGGGCCAAACTAAAGGAAAAGGTGGGTAGGTAAATTACTACCGTTGAAACCTCCCTGGGGTCCACAGTGATGTTTATATGATATCCATACCGTTCATAACGTCACTACTACTGGGATGAACTGGAAAAACAAATATTATCCTGATTCGAAACTCCTATGGCTCCACAAATATTTCAACTATGGACGTTCAATTCTCACGTTTTCGGCCCACTTGAGTCTTGCATCCAGTTCATTTTTGTTCTCATGTCCTAAAATGAGTTCCCAAAACAGATGGATGGGGTGGATTTATCAAACTAATCACTGTGGGCCCCACCTTGGTTCCCAGTGCAGGAACTTCCTGCGCAAGGCTTTCGCAGGAAATCCGCGCCCGTCCACATCAAAGGTGGGCTCAACATGATGGACAATTAATAATGGTGGGCTCCACATGATGGACGGTCCACATCAAGGTAAGCCCCGCGTGTGGATGGTCCACTTCAAAGGTCGACCCTAATTATGAGTGGCACATATCCAAGGCGGGCCCTGCATGATGGACGACCCACATCAGAGGTGGGGCCACATGATAGATGGCCCACATCAAAGGTGGTCTCCACACGATGAGCAATGGATATTGAAGGTGGGCCCCGCATCATGGACAATAACATTGATGGTGGGCCGCACTTGACCAACATTAAAGGTGGGCCATACATAATAAATGGTGCATATTAAAGGTCAAGCCATAATGATGAATGATCCACATCCAAGGTGGGCCCTATATGATGGACAGCCATATCAAAAGTGTGCCCACATGACGAATGGTTCACATTAAATGTTAACCCCACAGACTTGAGGGATAATTGCATATGAGAGGTACCAAATAGACCTGAGGGATAATTGCTTATTATGTTGGAAGCCAAATATGTTTTTCTGCTTTTTGGTTGATAAGTACTTTGATTACCAAGCATATTTATAAGTTGAACAACCAAACATATTTATAAGTTGAATGAGTAGAAATCAAGATAAGCTATTATTACATAAGTAGCTTATCCAAAGTAACTTATAATCCAATTAAAGGCCCCCTAAATCAGTGAGTGGTATCATCAGATGATTTTCGCATAATGGCATATGAAATGCGGACCAGAAATGACGGTCCACACTGATTTTTGGATCGTCCACGTGTCCCAATAAGCTGCGCTTTTCAGATCCAAACATTGAGAACAAAAGACAGAAAATGAACAAGACATTGAAAAAAGAGTAACATAATAATTTAAGCATCTCTAAAGGATAATCTCAGGGGATCAAAACATAGGAAAAGATTGTGTGCAACAAGTGGTCACATACTTTTGGCGCACACTCATAAATAGCAAATGGGAATCTTCCCACACATTTCCAAATGTACTATTCGAAAATCTGAATTTTAATACCCAAAAATGATGGAAGTGTTAATGATACTAGATCCACTATAAAGCTTTTGGTTAAGCATATGTGTTGGGCCCACACATTCCGTTTTAGGTTAAGGTTAAGCTGAAAGGTTGGCAGTGGTCTCTTCTGTTTGAGAAATGATAAGGTTGCAGTGGTCCCAAAGGCCATGGCATTGTTGGTTAGGACGATGATTTGCGGGATCCTCAACTGATCCCCTGGGGATTGAATGAAGTGCATGAGATCGTTGGTGATGATGCATGCGATCGGGCAACGTGGGTTCTCCAGTAGCATTTGGGCTAAAAGGTCCTGAAACGGCGCTTCACAAGGAGCACTCGATGGAGGCGCCTGACCGTAGGGCTGTAAATGAGTCATCGGACCCGATGGGGTACCCAAACCCAACCCATTTAGACCCGACCCAGACCCGACCCATTTGTTAAATGGTACGGGTCTAGGTCCAAGAACAGACCTAGTTGTCAAACGGGTCTGGGTCCGGTTTCCATTATATTAGACCCGACCTGCCCCGACCCGAACCCATTTAGTAAGTGGGCGGGTTTGGTCTATGTTTCAAGGGACCCGTCTAGCCCAGACCCGTCCAGACCCAGTTTTAAGCCTTGTAAAATGCTTGCATACTTGATCCAGACCTGGACCCATTAGACCCGACCCATTTATAAATGGGTCTAGGTGGATCTCCCTCTACCAGACCTGGACCCATTTATAAATGGGTCTGATGGGTTGACTCAGACCCGACGCGGACCCGCCCATTTAGTAAAAGGGTCTGGGTCTAAAATTTGGGGCGGGTCTGGTTTTGGCTAAACCCGCCCTGAACCCGACCATTTACTGCTAAGAAATCATCATATGGGCTCAAAATGGAAGTTGGGAAGTTGGATGGGTTGGGAGAGCTGAAATGGGTGTGAATTATGGCTATGGAGAATCCTTCGGACTGTAGGAGTATGGCCAGCTGAAGCATGGAACTTACGTGTCCTATAGAGTGCAGGAGTGTAGCACCAAATGAGGGACTTGTGGCCTTTGATTCTCTCGTACTCTGGTCATTGAGTGATGTTGAGGATCCAGTTACTGGCCACAAACGGGGATTTTTTGTTTCCTTGCATTGTGATTGGTTCACATCATCGCTGACATTGTCAGCACTTGTACATTAAAAGCAGTTGTGATGATGTGGCCTAACCGCATTGCAAGATATAATAAATTCCTGTTGGTTGCAAGCAGAGAATCCTAACTCGTTGTTGAGATGGAAGAGGCCCGCTTGGCTTGACCGCATTTGTGTTAAAAATATTGTAATCCAAATGGCTAGTCATTGAAGATTTTTGCTAAGTTTTTTTTTAGAGAAATGCTCCTGCGTTTTCAGGGCACTAAATACTTTGGAGTTACGTTGGAACGCTTAGACAGTCCAACCCATAGATCAAGACTGCTCATTAGTTCCAATGCACATTTCAAGGACTACCATGCAGAAATAAATAAATAAATAAAACCTCCAATCTGAAGAATAATAAGCATTTAAAGAATGGCCATTAGTATGGTTGTAAATGTTCACGTAAAAATAGGTCCAATCAACAATTTGATACTCTATCTGTTATGGCAATCATAACCATCCCATCGATGGCTTGGAAAAGGGACGTTTATAGGAAATAAGCCTAATCAATGGTGTATTGCATCATCTGATCAGTGTGATGATTTTTGCGTTGTAGTCCATGAAATGTGTTAAAGAGCTGATAAGCTGCACAGATCGATCAACTGAACTGTCCAAGTAAACAACAAGGAGCCTTGGAACGTACAGTTCTCTCTCTCTCTCTCTCTCTCTCTCTCTCTCTCTCTCTCTCATTTTTATTTTTTCCACACTCCACAAGTGTGACAAGCAAATGAAGCAAAGCAAATGTCAAAAAAGGGGATGAGCTCAGGTTGAACCCAATCCTACCCAACCCACACATGTAGGCTTTCAATGGGCTAGGTCATATGACCTGACCCAAAATGCAAAACAAATTAATAGAAGCATAATGACATAAACAAGTAGGGCTGTACACAAGTCGAGTAAGCTCGAAAACTCGCTCGACTCGACTCAGATTGGAAGTGAGTTTGAGTCGAGCCGAATCAAAATTCTGATGCTCGATTGGGTTCGAGCGAGCTTCGAGCAGAGCCATGCTCGATTCGACTCAACTTGTTTGTTAGCTCGAACTCGGCTTGATTTGATTTGACTCGGCTTGACTCGAAGCCATAGTATATATATAAGATTTTTTTTTTTTTAACCCTAACTATTTTTACTTTCTATCTTTTACCGCCCGAGCGCTCCCCTTTTGGCATTTTCAAACCCTAACCGTAATCCACCCAGTCGGTCGGTAACCCTCAGTCTCTCACCCCCCTCACCTAGCTTGCTCTTCGCCGGCCACCTTCTGCTCGTCGCCAGCCACCCCCCTGTCCTCTCGTCGCCGGCCACCCTTACGCTACCCGCACGACGCCCGCTCGTCACCGGCCAACCCTGGTTGAGAAGCTATATGCCCGCTCGAACTCGAACTCAAAATCGACTCGAACTCGCTCGATTTGCTAATTGAGCAAGGGCCTACTCCACTCGGTCGAGTCGAGCCGAGTAACGAGCAGGGGTATGTAGGTTCGAATTGAGCACCGAATAGGGTGATGCTCGAGCAGAGTGATGCTCGATTCGACTCGACTCGTGTACAGCTCTACACACAAGATGTATGTATTGACCTATTGGGCCAAGTCGGCACTAGAATTCTGAGCCCATGCTTGGTAATCCCAACCATTAGCATGACGGACCACATTGTGGAGGGGCAATAAGCAGTAAAGAAACTCCCAGATTGATATACACTTCGGCAATTTAACTCTTTTCCTTTGAATATGTACCGTGGCACTAAACATTGTTTTGTGGGCCATGTATGGAAAGTTTAGAATCATCCAATCTTGAAGTAAAAATATTCCGATCTAGGAGTTTCTTTATTGGGTAACCCCATCCATGATGAGGCCCATCAAGCAAATGGTTAGGATCACCGAGAATGATCCTGGATTCAATGACTATGGTCCCGACATACAGCATAGTTATATGTGGGATGTGTTCAAGCAGACCCATTGAGCATGACCTAAAAATAACGAAAATTGAAAAAAAAAAAAAAAAAAAAAAAAAACACAACCAGATAATCAAGGGCACGCAGAAAGGACAATGAATGGCAGTGATCGTCAGCTAGCTGTTGACATCCCACGATTGGACTTCTATCCAATGGTCCTCCGTGATCATAGGTGGGCCTAGTTAGTCCTCACATATAATTCGTGCCATTCTCAAATGAACCAAGAATTCCAAACGGATCATGGCTCTGGTATATATTGTGCCACCATTGCATTTTCTTCATGCATGAAACAGGACTCTTATAATTTGATTCTTGTCAATATCAACTGTGGCACGCAAGCATACCTTGGATGGGGAAGTATCCCTTTTGTCGGAGAAGTGGAAAGGCAGCAATAGCGGCGAAGCTGGTGACACCGTTGGTCCTCAAGACAATTCTTGGGAGCTTGAAATGGTCCGCGACGGATTCCATGACGTGAAATAGTTCATCGGAAATGATGCATGCAACTGGGTTGTCTGGGTCCGTTACTAGCATCCGATCCAAGAGGTCCTGAAACGGTACTCGGCAATTATCATTAAGGGTGGTTATGAGACCTATGAGGTCCTCGGACGAGGCCTCGTCAGCCGATAAGCCGTCCGGCACAGGTACAAAATTGAAGTTTGGGTAGTTGGAAGGGTTGGGAGAGTTGAATTGTGTGTGAACTATGGTAATAGAGAATCCCTTGGAGTGTAGAAGAGTGGCTAGTTGGAGCATGGGATTTATGTGTCCTAGAAATGGGCATGGAAAAAGGATCAAGCGAGGGACTTTCCCTTGTTGGGTTTGCTTCTCTGGGGCTTTTGGATTGAGATTTGGAATTGCCATTAAATTGGGTTTTTGCTTTTGGAATTGGAAATGATCATTTGGGCCACTAGGATTGAGTGGACCTATATATAGAGGGGAGTGTTGTAGTGCAAATGGTTGGGTATCCAAGATATATCTTTGATATATCTTTACAAATGCATGTGTGACAAAAAATGTTATGAGAGATTGAGACCTAGTGTTATATACAAATGTTGTTTTCTTTTTGTAACCGTCGGTGGATGGCCGTTTGGACCTATGATTTTGGAATTGGAAAGGGACATGAAGTTGTCCGAGAGGATGGGGAAGCCGATGTACCAAGAAAAGCCACATGGAGGGAGGGAGGGAGACCTCTGCGAAGAACAAAATAATGGGAAGTCTCACCTACTACTTGGGTGTGGGCCCACCGTGGTGTATGTACGGCATTTAAACGGTCTGACATGGTTGCCCGATATTGATCACCGTGGTGTATGTACGGCATTTAAACGGTCTGACATGGTTGCCCGATATTGATAATGGGATGCCCCAATCTCTCTATGAGTGGAGTATAACTGAGAATAACATTGAGAAAATAATATTAACAATCTTTAGCTTTGAATTCCACACTCACTATTCATTTTAACCATTCATTTGGTATACATAAATAGATGGTTAGGATTGATTGATAGGAGAAATGTTAGATGTGTCCACCTACAGTGGGACCCACAATTTGGATGATCTATAGAGTTATAGATCAATAACACAAGCGAGATAACACCACCAAAACTAACATTAAGGCTGTACCCCTTCTCCATAAAGTCATTTCCCCCCACATGATACTCCTCCGTTGAAAAGTCACTTCCTTCAATAGATGACTTTCTTTATGATGATATGTTTTATCATATTAGACATGAAAAATATTGGATTGAAAAATACAATCACCACTCAAACATAATGACTAAATTCTCACACACGAAAATACAAAATGAATTTAAGAATTCCTAGAAAATCATCATTAATGGTCATCATAATTTCTTTCTACTTCTGCTTTTTTAGTCTTTCTACTTTAATTCTCACACACGCCCATTCCCACCATTAAAATAGGCCATTATAATGGGAAGTGGCAGGTCCACGGATAGAATTTTTATTACTAGAGCAGAGCTTCTGGCTATGATCCGGGGCCTTCTCACTCTAGATAATGCGGGGATGGGCGTCATTAGGAAGAGAAAGGCTTAGGGGGCGTTTGGTAAAATTTAATTTCACGACTTATCACTTAAAAATCCTATTTTAAGTGATTTTAGTAATTCAGATCGTTTGGTAATTAAAAAAATTTAAGTGCTTAATTGGAAAAATCACTTAAATTAAGTGGATTATTTTCAGCCATGACAACTTGACTTAAAACTTATAGCTGAATGCGGTAAGTGGTTCCTCTTTAAATTTTTAGATAAAAATTGACAAAAGTATCCCTATTAACATTTAACAATGGCAAGGATTACCCTTCTTTGTTTACTTTCCTATCTATGACACCATCCCACGCATGTACTTGAAGTCACCAAATTCTATAAGCCCCAGCATAATGTATGTGTTATATCTACATAGTCTATCCATTTGGAGAGATCATTTTAAGGCATGAGCCCAAAAATGAGACAGGTCCAAACCTCAAGTGGACCACACCACTGAAAGCAATGGGGACAATGATGCCCACCATTGAAACCTTCCCAGGGCCCACCATGATGTTTATTTACCATCAACCCTGTTCATAAGAACACAAAGACCTAGATTAAAAGAAAACACCAATATTAGCTTGATTCGAAACTTTTGTGGCCGTAATAATTTTTTAATGGTAGTTTTCAGACAAATTACCAAACAGATTTTTCAGTTCTTATAAGTACTTAAATTCAACACTTTAAGTTCTCAGTACTTAAATTAATTTTCAGGCTTAATTTTTCAGTTTACCAAACAGCACCTTAGTTTAGTCTGTGTTTGATCCCCCCCTGAGTCAACTTTAAAGGATTGGTGAGTCCCTGCATTTATAGTGTAGCGAGCCACCCAAATGAGTCTCAGTTGTACATGATGGCTGCGGCCTTTTTGATTAAATAAAAAAATATTAATTCCAAATAAATTAAAAAAGAAAAAGAAAAAATGCCATTCTTGACCTACATGAGTTATGCCAGTGCAGGTCTCACTCAGTCAAATTAGATCTATTATTATGATGGTAATTTCTTTTATCTAAGCCCAAATTTGAATTTTGTTAGAAGTGTGTATATAGTTGAGGGCAGTTTAGTCATTTTCCTTGAGTGTATGTTCCCAAATTAATCTCCTGAAAGGGATGATGGCATGGTGTACCCTACAATGAGTTATAATAAAGATGAGTTGTGGGCCCCACTATGATATGGACATTAGATCTACCCCATCCATGAGGTGTGCCCTTGGATGTGACGCAAGGAGGATGTGGTGAGGTCGGGCATGGTCTGCCGCATCGGCTAACTACCTTGAATCCACAAGGCTTCTGGGAATCCTCAACCGGACTTTTTCAAATCCAAGAGAGAAAATTAAGAATATAGAAATAATTTCTAAGAAAATTCATAATAATTGATTGAATGAGTAAAAACGTGATTACAATGCTTTAAATAATAAAGTAAATCCTAGGACGAAGTATCATAGTCCAACTTCAATTAAAATACCTAAAAAATGTGACTTACTATAAATAACAAGCTTATTATTTATAGATGTCTCCCATTCCTACTAGACTTCGTGGTTTTCGACCAAAAATAGTAAGTTCCTAAATCGCAATAGATCAAAAGTTATAATCAAACTAAAACTTACTGTAAACAGTAAAAATAAAATAAAATTAGGCTAAGGACTGTCAACTTAGTCGAATCTTGCGAATCCGACATGGGCAACCCGGCTTTGACAAGTTGGTTGGCTAAAGTAGCTCAAGCTACCCCAAAATCATATATTATACATCCATAAGTCATCTCGAATTGCGAGATGTGACTGTTTTATAGTCTTGGTGACCCGCATTACTTCCGTCTTCGGTCAAGCAATTCCTCAGGTACATTTTAGCTATGAAAATGTCTACGGCCCGCTTTACATTAGGATGTGAGGCCCGGAGGCCAAAGATAAGCCTAGTTGGAACTTGGAACATTTGGGAGGGGACTAATAAAACCTCCCAAACTATTTTGTGGGGCCCACCATGTTGTGTATATGCTATCTGATCCATCATTAGATGACCCAGAGGACGAAGAGACATACCAAAAATCTGGACACTCTGAAACTCAGGCGGGCCGCTCGCGCCCCAGGCGCATATAGATGTTTTAGGCATGATTTTTCACTTTTCCCTTTGTCTTTGTCATGGCCTGTCCAAGTGTCTGATCAAGTTGATTTTGAGCTCTAGGGTGATTTTGATGCGACAAATATGATAGACGGAACAGATGGAAAATGTGGCAGTGAATATCATGGTGGGGTTAACAGAGGTCATCTATACAGTATAGAGTCGGACTCCATTGGATTAGGACAGATGAAAATATCATGTATATTCATTCTATTAACAATTCCAAATGCCAAGGAGACATATTAACCCCACGGGTGGGTGGGTGCATCGTGTGACTAACTGTCTGAGTGCGTTGCCTAGCTATCAGGGTGGGGTGCCTGGCATGCATGACTAACAAAAAAAAAAAAAAAAAAGTAATATAAAATTGACGGTTGTCCTCTATTCGTGTCCCCTGTGATGATTTCTCCGTAGAAGTATCATACATGGGGGAGTGGATTTGGTCAAACGTGGGTAACACGGAGTTCCGTTAATGTGACACAATTAATTGGCCTACTGGACACCTCAAGCTCCCGTGCTAAGTGGGCCCACCATGAGGTTAGTGAGAAATTCATCAGTCCATCCGTTTTTTTTTTTTTTTTTTTTTATGACATTTTAAGACATGCGATCAAAATTGAGGCAGATCTACAACTAAAGTGGGACACACAAGAGGAAATAGTGGGAATCCAGTGACCAATGTTGAAACATATCATGCTAGGTTTTTTGTGTTTTCACTTCATCCCAGTGGAAATGAACATATAAACGGTTTGGATGGTATATAAACATCAAGGTGGACCTCAAGGAGATTTGAATGGTATGGAACTTTTTCCCTAGCTTTCCCTATGGTGTGGCCCACCATTTTTTCTCTTTTCTTTTTTTTCTTTTTTTAATTCCCAGCCCGTACCCGGCCTGCCCCGGTCTGTAGCACCCGGAGGTGCTGTCATGGTGAGACCTGCTGGTTGTCAAACTCGGACACAACTATTGAGGTAACAGGCTGTTGACCACTTGAGTTGTGTGGCCCACCTGAGTTGTGGATCCACCTGATTTTTTGACCCATGTGGTAAAATAAGATTAAAAAAAAAAAAGGGATGGACGGGTGGATTTCTCATAAACATTATAGCATCCCAGGCAGGAACTTCCAGCTAAAGCTTCTGCCGGAAATCCGCGTCCCTCAAGTTCATACTCCACCCCACAACCCTTAAAAAGTTAGTGGCCCCCTTTGTGTTCCCCAGCCTCACCGATATATGAATATGCTTACCTATGTCTGTTAAGATATTGCTAAATCTTGCAGTTGCTCCCATCCATGAAACACTTGTGCTTGGACACTGCCATGGTGTGGCGTTCGACATGTTTTGGACCATTCATCTAGTGGACCCACTTTGGAGATTCCACAGCCTAAAAGTTGGATGGTCCTAATTGTCAGGATGTGGCCTGCAATGAATAACTCTAAGAAAGAAAAACAAAACAAGCCATGAATTGACTCATCCATGACTGGGGCTCATCTGGAACTCGCATAGGACCCCAATTCACCCTGACTTGGGCATGTTAGACCTATTTACCCCCAGCCTAGGTGAGTTTAACCCAGTGACTCGGTACGAGTCACCAGGACTCAAAACCATAGAAAAGACCATTTTTTCAAGATCAAGATATTTACGAAGAGAGAAGACTAAGTAGTACTCCGCTTGCACGGAAAGACTCGTCTCGCACATAACTTCCACCACGACAAATAGTGGATGGAAACTTAGGGTCTATTTGGACAGGGTGTCTCCCCATCATCAAAATTAAGTATAATTCTATTTTTGGCACGGGGGTGCACTCTACTTGGACTTCTCCATGCTAAAGAGGCAATTTCGTCCACATTATTGCAATAAGTGGACTTTATTTTTATGTTTTATTTTTTAAAATTAATTGCATTTATGCCGAGGAAATCACTGCCTTAATATGATAAATCTTATGTGGAGTGCACAGAGCTACAAAAATCAAGATTAGGCTTAGTCTCAATGTCATAGGATCCCCTCCTCAAGTGAATCCTTAGCTTTCATTTTAGAATGCTGATGTAAGACATGTCGTAGATGCATTCTTTGAATGATTGGATCAAAAGAAGCCCAAAAGAAAGCAAAAGTAGTCGGTCAGATTCGGGGCCTAGTCCTAGGTCTCAGAAGTGTCTGGTTTGAACTATAAATCAGCCATAAGTTTGATTCGGGTATCATTACGAGATGCACCACCTATCAATCTTTATTGTAACAGACCATTCAGGGTCAACTGATCCACATAGTGGGTCACGTCCGTCCGTTTCATGAGAAAACTCATTGTTCTTATTCAAAATTGAAATTTTGGAAAAAAAAAATTATAATTTTTAATAATTCTGATTTTTGTTATATTTTCTTGTTTTTAGAGTTTTAGATTTTCATTTTTTTTAGATATTAATTATAATCATGTTGGAAATCCTTCAATAAGGATAATTTAAGACCTTTTATTTTTAGAAAAACTTATTATTCTAATTAAGTTCTAATGGAGTTGAATTATGACTTCTATTTGGGTTTAAATTTTGCTATTTTTGGTAATTGCGTATTAATGTTTTATTTTTTCTTTATTAGTGGTATAATGGAAAAATCATACAAATTATACATTGTTCAATAAAATATCTAGATTTTCTATCTTTTTTTCTTGTTGATTCAAGAAACTACCCTATGGATTCATGGCCTTTACTACTTAATGAAGATGATGATCTTTTTCTCATTACTTCACACTCTTCCCTACGTTAGTTAGTATCAGAGAGATATTTTTTCTTAGTTCGATGACATTTAATGATGGAGCAGGCAACAATTTCATAAACGGTGCTCCAAGAAATAATCCTATGATAGCGATGGTGGCATTTGTAGCTTTCAAACAGGAGAATTTGTGAGCCATGTAAGGACTGCAAGCAGCAATCAACTATTTAATAAGAACTTTTGGACATACTTGTGTTTGTAATCGTAAGTAACATAAGGTCGGCGATGAAGCTTGTGGTCATCACGTTCATGGTACGACAGGTGATGAATCACATGCCACAACCCAATAATGGTTAATCATAGGCCACCGCTTTGATGGTGTGGAAATTATTGTACACGCTGAAAGAAACAATAGATCTGTAGCAATATAACATCTTTTGAATGAGGTGCACTTGAATCATAGGGTCTATGATATAATCATGGATGTAATGAACAGTAAAAACATCGTGTCAAAGACTATGGTGGAAAAGCTGCAAATAAAGACAAAAAGACACTCCTCTCCGTATATGATTGGATATATTAAGGGGGTCAAGAAAACAAAGGTAACTAAACGATGTCGTATACCCTTTTCTATTAGTAAATATCATAAAGACAAAGTAATGTGTAACGTGATTAATATGGAAGTTTATCATATGCTACTTGGTGTTAGTGCACTTTTCTGTGGCATACTAGTGCACCTTGTTTGTCAATCACTTACGTCACTAAGCCTAGTGTCGGTTGAGCTTAATGAAGACGAAGACCGAAGACTCAAGTGGCCCCGCTGCATCAAGTAAAAAGGAACAGGTAAAAGTGATGCCTTGATGTGCCTTAACCTTGACCAAAACCCAACCCTTAACCTCTTTGATGACCTTAACCATGTTAGGAAACCTTTAGTCATCATAGTTTGGCCCTAGGTGTCCCAAAAGTGCACCCAAACCTTGGCTAAGGCGAGAGGGTTGAGAAAATAGTGGGTCAGCAATCATCAGGCTGAACCCAGGCCTGACCGACCGGTCACGACCGGTCGGATGGACTGGACCGACCGGTCAAGACCGGTCGGACTGGGATCCAGAGTAGACAGGGGCTGCTGGAGTGGGAAGGCCATTGGGTCGACTGATCAAGACCGATCGACAGGGCTGGTCCGACCGGTCATGACCGGTCGGGCAGACCCTTTTTCAGAGACAGCATGCTCACTGGCCCTTTTTGGACGTTAGCCAACCGGTCTTGGACCCCAAGACGACCAGTCGTGGACCCCTGGCTGACCGGTCGACACTAGCCATTTTTTGCCCATTTTCAAACCGTTGCACTCTCTTTTATAAAAGGACTTGACTTGTTTTGAAGGGGAAGTAGAGGGATTTCGAGAGGAGTGAAGCCACCATTGTTGGAGACCATTTGAGGCTCATTCACAACCTTTGTAAGGCATCTTCCTTGTGCTTTAACACAAGATTGGAGCATTCCATGCTCATGAAGAAGATGGCCTTCATCCCCTTTTGATCTCTAGAGTTTGGAACCTTCTTGATAGGCATATCATTGTCCAAAACTTTAAAATGAGATCGTTGTAGGAGAGAGACTCTAGACAACCCATTCCCATTAGTTGTAGAGTTCTCAAACCTATCCTCCTATCACCTTGGGCATCTCAAAAGCATCACATGCAAGGTGTTTGATCAAGTGTAACTAAGGCATTGGCGACGCAACGGCAATACGATCGAGAGAGCAAGGGAAGCTGATTGAAGTACGGGAGAGTGGAGATCAAGCAACCCGAACCGGCGCTGAACAAGGGGCTCATCCGACAAGTAAGGTTGTCTTTATTGAGAGTAAATTTAGAGTTTGTTTGTCAAACTCGATCTAGAAACGTTAGTCATTCCTTGGCCCATTAGCCAGGCCTAAATAAAGTCTCCAAGGGGGAGCCTCTGACATGGGAGTGAACGTGCGTAAGGTTGGGAGTTAGCCTATGTCCAAAACTCCGTTTGGGTTGAGAGTTAGGTCTTTGTCCAAAACTCCGGTTATGCTTGAGAGGTGAACCAGTAAAACCTCCGTGTAAAGGTTGAGAGGTGGACCTCATTTAAAACCTCCGATAGTGAATGCCGGTGTGCTCAAAGGAGTTGAGTATTTGAACCGGAAGTGGAGTAGACCCAAAGTCGAACCACTATATATGCTTGTGTTTGTGATTGAATTGAGCACATTGATATCTTAGCATTGTAAGTTTAATTGTTTAATTATGAATGCTTGATAGTAATGTATGTTAGGCACTAATTAGACACATCCACACACAAGATGTACTTTCACTAGTAGTGTAGACTTGAGCTCATTGATCCATTCTCATAAGTCTACATAGGTTGCATAGATTGGAAGCCTGATTAGTTAGATCATTTGATTATCTATGCATACTTAAGACTAGGATGCTTATTGCTTGAAACCATATGCTAGTCTTGTGATTGGACCCACTTAGGCTTGGAAGCCAAAGTGTTTTTGCTTACTTAGTTTAATTTGTTCAATTGTGTAAGTAGGCGAAAAGAATTTCTAAAAGGTCCTAATCACCCCCCTCCTCTAGGTTTAGCCATAATTCTAGTTGCTCTTTAAGCTTCCGCACATACGTAGGTGTCGTGTTAGACTACCAACGTACTTTCACTTGGTTCACCATTACAGCACAATGTTGATGACATGCATAGAGGTTGGGATAATAGTTTTATTTTTTAAAGATGATAGAAAGATTATTCTTGCCCCTATGAGAACAAAGAACCAACCTCAGACTTCAAAATCAGAAGAGTGGTCTCTCGTAACCATAAGGGTTTCGTTAAAAATTTGAAGAGATAGAAGAAATCAATGCATCAGTAGCGTAAAGAAAAAAGAAATAGAACACATGGACATTTTAGAGAAGTTGAAACTAGTATTGCAAGAGTCTAATGGAATTAGGCTAGATAAACTTCTCGACGAATTGTCCCCCATATAAAATACTGGTCTTTCTTAAGTAGAATTCGCCTTCAACAAGGAAAATCAATCTACCAGCAAGTCCGCATTCCAATTTGTGTATGGTTGATATAAAATGGTTGTTCTAATACCCACAGAGCTTTAGATATGCATAATTTTTTGGGCTCTTGCCTCAAAATGAGCCGGCAAAATGGCTAGATGGCATAGATTAAACACATACATCCTGGTGGCTCCATGGAGTTTGGGACACATCGTGCCACATGGATATACCTATGGTGGGTGCCACAAGTAATCTGCTTTCATTAACAACCCACTTCACACGACCACACATGTTAAAATGGTATGTGAGGGATGATCTTAACCGTGCATCATCAAGATTTCACTTTTTACATGAGTTAGGCCAAAAGATAAGGCACATCCACTCATCAAAGGGAAACACTAGAACAACAAATGTGAACCATTAATAATTTTGAAAAATTGAGTTAGGCCATTGAAGACATCGAATTCATTTTTTAAAAAATAAATCCAAACCTTTCTGCTACAGTTATCAATAAATGACACGAACCACGATGACCCCCCAACAGAAATAACGGGCGACGGCCCCCATACATTGGAATGGACATAATCAAGCACCCTTTTATATACATGTTTTTCCCTTTAAATGACAATCTAGACTGTTTTTCATACATGCAATGTTCACATATAGTAAATTCTACAGATGTAAAGGAATGAATCAAAGATCGTTCAGAGAGTACCTTCATGCTCCACTCGCTCATGTGGCCTAAGCGTGCATGCCACATAAGTGTAGACGTAAAATCCGCTACTGTCGCTGCAACTCCACCTACTGAAGTGCTCCTAATTAGTCTGTAAATGTTCACATGCCTTTGTCCCTTCATACTTACAAGGGCCCCCTTTGAAACTTTACAGAACTGGTCAAAATCGGTAAACTTGCACCCTAATGCTTCGAGTGCACCAAGGGAGATCAGATTCTTCCTCAACCTAGGAACGTGCCTCACTTCTGTCAAGTCACAAATAGATGTTCAAATATTTGATTGGCCTTGTTTTGATATAACGATCGTGGTCATCCTTAGATTACATGGCTTGGATTTTTTTATTTATTTTTTATTTTAATTACAATTGAGCATGAAGTGTGTGGTGGCCTTTTTTTCATAGCTGGAGCTTCCTCAGGGGCGCTAGTTCATCGTAATCATTTTGATGGAAAAGAATTGCATGGTGAACCCCAACACCACGGGGTTATGTGGTGTAAGGACTCCATGGGGCCCACTGTCATGAATGTGCTTTATCCACTCTGTCCATCCGTTTTGCCTGCATTTTATGGCATAAGACCAAAATTGAAGCATATCTATAGATTAAGTGGGCCACATCAAAGAAAGCAGTGAAAATTGAACGCCTCCATTAAAAACTTTTTTGGAGTGGAAGTTTTGGAACAAGCTGATATTTGTGTTTTCCCTTCATTCATCTCTCTCTTACAAATAAACATCATAGTTCAATTGTAGACTCACCGCTTAGCCGTAGACTCACAAGAGTTTCAACGCTAAGGTCATGGGTTGGAGTACCCATTGTGGCCGATGTGCTAAAAAAATAGAGAGAGCCCGATGCTTTATATGGTGTGAACCATACCATAGGAAACAATGGTGGTTGACCATTAAAAACAGGTTGGATGGTCAACAAATATTACGGGGGGATCCGAGGAAGCTTTTAAGGGTGGGCGTTCCAACAACCACTATTTCCTGCAGCGTGGTCCAACTGAAATTTTTATCTTTTTCATTTTCGGAACACACACAAAAATAAGCTAGCAAAACATGTGGATGGCGTGGATATACAATGCATTCGTCAAGGTGCCCCTACAGTCAGGGTCTGGTTCGGGAATCACAGCCAAGTCGCGCTCCACCTGCACGGAAAGAGTCACCATGCACATATCTTCCACCACCCAACAAAAAAAAATCGATGGACGTACATTTTATCTTTCATAATCGACATTAAATATAATTCCAATTTTGGTGGGTCCCATGCCCCCCGCATGAGATTCATATCCACGTAGGACCTAAAAAGTGACACGTGGCAACAATGACAATATGTGGACACACAGATACATCATAAAGACAAGATGAAATCTTTCAAACTATTCAATGATTCATAGGAAGAACCTCCTTTCCTTAGGCAACGGTCAGCATTTTCCTTCAGATCCTTAATCCTGGCCCTCATCTCCTGCCCGTCATTTCCCACCATTAATCTTCTGATGGCCCGCTGGATCTCACCTCTTTCGAACCCATTTTCAAGTTGCATGCCTACCCTCCAAACATAATCCACATACCCAGCATTGACCTTTTGATCACCAAACAATGGGGAACAAAGCATTGGAACCCCTTCACATATACGTTCCAATGTAGAATTCCAACCACTATGTGTCCAAAACCCTCCCACTGCAGGGTGGGCTAGAACTTCTTGTTGTGGGGCCCACTTCACGACCAAACCCCTCCCCTTAGTCTTCTCTTCGAACCCTTTGGGCAACTCGACCCAATCCGAACCGTGGACCGAGTCAGGCCGCACTACCCACAAGAAAGGCTGATCGCTATCGGCCAATCCCCAAGCCGTCTCGACTAGCTCGGACACCTCCATTGCAGCTAAGCTCCCAAAGCTCACGTAGAGGACGGACCCATGCACTTGTTTGTCCAGCCATGCTATGCAACTGGGGTCCTGTGGTTGCAGGCTACTGGAAGAGCTTGATGCATGCTTATGAAGCGGGCCCACCGGGAAGTTTGGGATCGAGAAATCTTGTTGAATTTTCATCAGGGCCGTTCGTTCGAGGTAATCGAAGGCATTCCAAATGACTCCTGAGGCGGCCCTTATTCCATTAACCATGTGGGTCACTAAGTGGTACAATGTGTCGGGGTCGAGTGTGGCTAAACCATTGCTGGGAAGGTCCTTGCATCGGAGGGGGGGGGGTGATCGGGCACGGGCACCTTTGATTGATGATCTGGTACCACAAATCAAGTGAATTGGATTGAATGGTGAGGAGAGGGAAGGTATAGTGATCAAAATAAGCTATGTGAGTTCTTAGTAAAGGATATACCACATGAACACAATTTCAAACTCGGCAGCTATCTTAGGGTGGCAATGGTTCGGGTGGGGCACACAGGTCGACTGGCCTGACCGGCTTCTGAAGTGGGTTTGGCCAAGCTGGATGGGTGGTGGTTGGGGTTGGGCTGCATAACATGGCCTGTTTTAAGTAAATGGGTGGGGCCAGGTATCACAGTGTAAGGTATAACAATTGCATCTCTAGTCATTTAACAACATTTTTTTTCTATTTTAATTATATCACTTTTATAACAGTATTTATATTTAATATATATCACCATTACTAATATTTTTAAATTACAATTAGTAAGTATTACTCGGGGCTGGGTGAGTCTTTGAGTCTGTGAGAGTCTCTTGATATACATTGATACGCCATTGTAACGACCCGAGATTTTCGACTCTCGTGTATAACACGACGGCCGAATTCCCAAGTAAATCATGGACTAATCGATTTGTTAAATAATGAAATATAGCATTCAAGCATAATGGCGGAAATAATTATCATCTTATTATATCAAACTTACTACGTCATCATCAATGTTTAAATAAGGGAACCAACCAATATCCATACTGATTAATTAAAATACAAAACCATGTCTTCTCCTGAAGACTTATTGCAATTCCATAAATGTATCAACTACTCAAAAGAAATATTTAATACATGATAACATCAATTAAGTTTATCTAACATCGTCATCCGCCATGTGATTATACAAACCATGGAACTCTTCTCCTTAAAAATCGGGTTCAATACCTAGATCTTCACCTGCATCACCTAAATTGTGTTTGGGATAGCGTTAAACGCTATCATAGTGGGGAATATTTCCTCCAAGACAATCAAGTAATAACAGTACAGAGTAAACGCAAGCAGGATATTATCATTTAATCAAATTAAAATAACCAACTAAAAATCTTTGTTAATGCGATGCATGGAATGCATGCTTTGGCTAAGGCACCCTGGCTAGAATCACAATCCATGAAGTGGGAGACTCCCTGTTACAACTTCATGCTAGCCACTAGTCACCAGAGGTTCCTGGGACGCACAAGCCCATAGTTTTGCCCGACCACGTGAGAAATGGGACGCTCATAGCCCAAATCTACACGTGACAGTGTACGGGAGAAGTAGGACGCTCTAGCCTATTCTCAATTCCGTACACCCACATGGAGCCAAGTGAATGCATGACTTTAGTTTCACCTTTATTTAAGTGTTTTCGCATACAACCGATTTAAATAAAACTCAATGGTCACTATGGGGAGTCGCAAGCAACCCAGCATAGGCCGACAGCACGAGATTAGTGTCCATAGCACCAACCCCGGCTCATGAGAATTTGTATACCATTAGTGTCCACTCATTGTCCCGTTTTATGATTTCAGCATGTCCCAAAAAGCCAATGTTGTACATCATGATCAAATTCATTAAAATACCCATGTAATGTAAATGGATCAAATCAAGCATCATGTACATGTAAGGATCCATTAACAAACAATCACTTCATTCTCTCAGTTAAGTCAAGATATATTCTTCCATCATGGACACCTCTCATGGGTTCCATCTCTCTACATCAAATAATTTTACCAACTTAGGGACAAAGAGTATACAATAATGGGATGTCCACATGATGATCTTATACACATATTTCATATCACAATATGAAAACCAATGTTACTTGTAAAACACAGATTAAGGAAATAAGGGCATAGATTTCACAAAAATAAATAATACAAATACACATGCTTCTTAGTCAAAAATCTAAACAATGAATCACATCATTATATAATGATATTCATTATAAATCCTACATTAAACTTCATGTTATATGGATCAGCAATTCAAAACAAAACAACTTCACATGCCACAAAAGAAACTTATGATAATCATAATATTATTAATGAAAAGCTTGAAGGAAAATCCTCACCTTAGGATGGACTTAGCAGAAAAGGGTTGTAGAAGATCCTAGCAGCTGGAAAAATATGAGAAAGAACTCTCTTCTCTTCTCTCTCTCTCTCTTTGTCTCTCTCTTTCTCTAGGGCATGGAGGCTAGGGTTAGGAGAAGGATTTGGAGGTGCGTAGTAGAAATATGGAAAGGGATGTGCACGCGAGGTCTTGTGTAATAACTTCTTGAGGTGGGTTTCTCAAATCTCAATATTCGGATGATTTATGATTAATTCTAATCTGTTCATCTTATCAAGCTCGAAGAGTAGAGTCAAAATACGTAAATTTCTTGATGATCCACATTCTAGATTGGTCGATCCTTGAAAATGGCCTAACGGGTGCTAAAATGGGTTAGATTTCAATTAACGGTCTACGCTTGATGATCAGGGCCCAATTTTTAAGAAAATATGTAGTCATGATAGGCAAACAATTGTACAAAGTTTAGTGGTTGATTGATGGTGAGAAATGCCTAGATCTGAAATTTCAACTTTTGGCGGAAAAGGAAGGGGCTGGCTTTGTGGTTCAACGGTGTAGGATTATAGATCGGGGTCCAAACTTTGTGTAAACTCGTAGTCATATGAGTATAATAAGTGGTTCAAATTTGAGAAGCGATTGATGGTGAGAAGTGGGTAAATCGAAAGGTTCAGATTTAAAAAGAGTTGGTAACTCGTTAATTTCTAAAACAGGATAACTTCGCGCATAAGAAAGATGCTTATCAAGGTGGGGCACTCAAATCATATTATTGGTCCATGATAAAGACGATCCATGTCACTCATATGAAGAGAAATATTTGACTACGACTAACCATCTACTTTCCTCACTCGATGGACATGAAAATCAAGGGTTAAGGGGCTAAGTTGACAATTGGACCACTTCTACTATGATTTAAGGGCTGAAATTTGACGTGTATAGTTAATATGTGTCCAAAAGCTTAAATCCAGGGTTTTGCGTGAAAGTGATCGTCAGAAACTATAATACTTAAAAATGGCATCTTAACTTAAGTTTAACTAATGGCATTTTCGTAATTATCTGAAAAGTGTGTGATTTTTGAAATTTGATCTTTCTACGATGTTTATGGGATCATTTTAAGCAACTTTTGTAAAGGGTCCCCTATCGGATCTCCTACGGATGTCCCGCTATTCTCAAATCAACGATAAATGTTTGATAATTAATAAAAAATAAATTAAAAATGAATTTTTAAAAATTTTCAAATAAATCTCAAAAATCTGGGGCGTTACAAACCACCCCCGTTAAAAACAAACTTTGTCCCTGAAGTTTCCTAAGCATTGTCGATAAAAGATTGAGGACAATCTCACTTCATGACTTCTCGACTAACTTTCTGAACTATTCCGGGTCAGACGCGATCACAATCCACCCTCCTTAAAAATAAATCCATACTCGACATCGATTTTTACAAGCTCCCCCAAATTTCTTTCCTTTCATGCTTCCACTGCGCACTTTGATTCCTAGATGGTTCTGAATATATTGATTGGTCTCTCAAATCATTCAATCATCTGGCGCCCTAATATTTCTCAGGTTTGGGTGGGTGCTCTTATAGTTAAGGATCTAAGACGATTAGGGTTAGATAATTATCAAGGATGTCTGATCGCTAATGAAATGACTACTCAAGAGTTTAAAAGATAGATCTGGGTTTGATTAGGTTGGCATGATCGGATGGTCACTTGAATGAGTGGATAAACAAGCGGATAACAAAGTGAATGAGATATCATCGACAGTTCTTTAATAGTTGAAAGTGCGACAGAAAGATAAGGTTAGGAATACTGTATTCTAGCTCTTTATAGGGTCTAAGTGGCTAAGCTTCGACGTCCTAGGGTCGTCTATACATCTATCTTATTTTAGTCATCCAAAGAAAACAATCACACACATTCCAAGAAAATGCACAAAAGTCGTCCAGTTAGAACAAGGATGCGATTTGTATTGTGTCGACATCACGGGTGAACAGTTCAAGTAGATTCGGATATGATACTTAGATCTTCTACTCGCATTTGAGCATTGAATTCATTAGTATCCATTCGAAATTCCGAGTGTCGACCCTCGGGATTTGAACGAGGATTCAATCATTTACACAATATATTAGGTACGGTTCTGCCCTCCCGTGTGGCCAATTTAGTCTAACATTGTGGGCACTTTCATGTATTCTCCAACAAAAAAAAAAAATCAACAAAGATCACGTAAATTAAAATCCAACAATACAAAACATTAAAACTTTACGAGATCCTATTTACTTTCATTGTTAGACATGGTCGAAGATCTATGTGAGGGATTGGTAAATGGCATTTTATGGTTACGATAATCTACTTTAAGTAAGAGGGTTGGGCCTAAAATTCATAGGGATGTATGAGCATACACTAGGGAATACTTTTAAGGGTGCCATCTTACGATAACTAAGCCTAAACAAGGGGTTCAGAGGTTTTCAAAGCTAAGAAACTAGGATAGTGTCGAATCTGGAACACAGGACTTATAAGCGCTCTTAGAATTTTATCTCTCAAACCGAACGTGATTTTTGCCTGAAATTTGGAGGGTAATCTGAAAGTTAGGTGAAGAATCATCCAAATTTTTCTCAAAATGAAATTCGTATGTTAAGATATGATTCTGACCTCTAAAAGTATAAAAAATGTAACAGTCCAGCAGTTTCCAGCTCAAGATTTTCTCTACTAACAGAATTTTTACGATTTATCTAAATGTTGGATTGATCTGAAATTTTATGAAAGTGTTGGGTAATGAGTTAGAAATATGTATAAAAATTTTCAAAAATTTATCAATTCCGAAAATGTAATTCTTAGTGGTGATATTGCCAAAGGGTCAGGAAATTTGTCCTAACAAAAACAATTCAAAATAAAATAGTTATCCTAAAAATTTGAAGGAGATAAATCCCATGACTTAGTGTAACGCTGATCTAAATATGAGAAAATGATGAGGGCTCTAAAACTTCTTGAAAAAAGTGAGAATCCACTTCCCAAAAATCCTAAAATTTGATATTTTTACGTTCATCGGCTATCCTAATGATTTTAAGGGGCCTATGTTTGAGTCTCTAGATTCATAACATCTCATGCATCCAATGGGGGATGAACCTAGGTGTTTTTGTTTCTATTTTATGGGAACCTAATCCCTAAGGGATATTTATTATGAAAATGGTTGGGCTTCTCACCCAAAGGTCCCGATTGTGCTCTGATACCAACTGTAACGACCCAAGATTTTCGACTCTCATGTATAACACGACGGCCGAATTCCTAAGTAAATCATGGACTAATCGATTTGTTAAATAATGAAATATAGCATTCAAGCATAATGGCGGAAATAATTATCATCTTATTATATCAAACTTACTACGTTATCATCAATGTTTAAATAAGGGAACCAACCAATATCCATACTGATTAATTAAAATACAAAACCATGTCTTCTCCTGAAGACTTATTACAATTCCATAAATGTATCAACTACTCAAAAGAAATATTTAATACATGATAACATCAATTAAGTTTATCTAACATCGTCATCCGCCATGTGATTATACAAACCATGGAACTCTTCTCCTTAAAAATCGGGTTCAATACCTAGATCTTCACCTGCATCACCTAAATTGTGTTTGGGATAGCGTTAAACGCTATCATAGTGGGGAATATTTCCTCCAAGACAATCAAGTAATAACAGTACAGAGTAAACGCAAGCAGGATATTATCATTTAATCAAATCAAAACAACTAACTAAAAATCTTTGTTAATGCGATGCATGGAATGCATGCTTTGGCTAAGGCACCCTGGCTAGAATCACAATCCATGAAGTGGGAGACTCCCTGTTACGACTTCATGCTAGCCACTAGTCACCAGAGGTTCCTGGGACGCACAAGCCCATAGTTTTGCCCGACCACGTGAGAAATGGGACGCTCATAGCCCAAATCTACACGTGACAGTGTACGGGAGAAGTAGGACGCTCTAGCCTATTCTCAATTCCGTACACCCACATGGAGCCAAGTGAATGCATGACTTTAGTTTCACCTTTATTTAAGTGTTTTCGCATACAACCGATTTAAATAAAACTCAATGGTCACTATGGGGAGTCGCAAGCAACCCAGCATAGGCCGACAGCACGAGATTAGTGTCCATAGCACCAACCCCGGCTCATGAGAATTTGTATACCATTAGTGTCCACTCATTGTCCCGTTTTATGATTTCAGCATGTCCCAAAAAGCCAATGTTGTACATCATGATCAAATTCATTAAAATACCCATGTAATGTAAATGGATCAAATCAAGCATCATGTACATGTAAGGATCCATTAACAAACAATCACTTCATTCTCTCAGTTAAGTCAAGATATATTCTTCCATCATGGACACCTCTCATGGGTTCCATCTCTCTACATCAAATAATTTTACCAACTTAGGGACAAAGAGTATACAATAATGGGATGTCCATATGATGATCTTATACACATATTTCATATCACAATATGAAAACCAATGTTACTTGTAAAACACAGATTAAGGAAATAAGGGCATAGATTTCACAAAAATAAATAATACAAATACACATGCTTCTTAGTCAAAAATCTAAACAATGAATCACATCATTATATAATGATATTCATTATAAATCCTACATTAAACTTCATGTTATATGGATCAGCAATTCAAAACAAAACAACTTCACATGCCACAAAAGAAACTTATGATAATCATAATATTATTAATGAAAAGCTTGAAGGAAAATCCTCACCTTAGGATGGACTTAGCAGAAAAGGGTTGTAGAAGATCCTAGCAGCTGGAAAAATATGAGAAAGAACTCTCTTCTCTTCTCTCTCTCTCTCTTTGTCTCTCTCTTTCTCTAGGGCATGGAGGCTAGGGTTAGGAGAAGGATTTGGAGGTGCGTAGTAGAAATATGGAAAGGGATGTGCACGCGAGGTCTTGTGTAATAACTTCTTGAGGTGGGTTTCTCAAATCTCAATATTCGGATGATTTATGATTAATTCTAATCTGTTCATCTTATCAAGCTCGAAGAGTAGAGTCAAAATACGTAAATTTCTTGATGATCCACATTCTAGATTGGTCGATCCTTGAAAATGGCCTAACGGGTGCTAAAATGGGTTAGATTTCAATTAACGGTCTACGCTTGATGATCAGGGCCCAATTTTTGAGAAAATATGTAGTCATGATAGGCAAACAATTGTACAAAGTTTAGTGGTTGATTGATGGTGAGAAATGCCTAGATCTGAAATTTCAACTTTTGGCGGAAAAGGAAGGGGCTGGCTTTGTGGTTCAACGGTGTAGGATTATAGATCGGGGTCCAAACTTTGTGTAAACTCGTAGTCATATGAGTATAATAAGTGGTTCAAATTTGAGAAGCGATTGATGGTGAGAAGTGGGTAAATCGAAAGGTTCAGATTTAAAAAGAGTTGGTAACTCGTTAATTTCTAAAACAGGATAACTTCGCGCATAAGAAAGATGCTTATCAAGGTGGGGCACTCAAATCATATTATTGGTCCATGATAAAGACGATCCATGTCACTCATATGAAGAGAAATATTTGACTACGACTAACCATCTACTTTCCTCACTCGATGGACATGAAAATCAAGGGTTAAGGGGCTAAGTTGACAATTGGACCACTTCTACTATGATTTAAGGGCTGAAATTTGACGTGTATAGTTAATATGTGTCCAAAAGCTTAAATCCAAGGTTTTGCGTGAAAGTGATCGTCAGAAACTATAATACTTAAAAATGGCATCTTAACTTAAGTTTAACTAATGGCATTTTCGTAATTATCTGAAAAGTGTGTGATTTTTGAAATCTGATCTTTCTACGATGTTTATGGGATCATTTTAAGCAACTTTTGTAAAGGGTCCCCTATCGGATCTCCTACGGATGTCCCGCTATTCGCAAATCAACGGTAAATGTTTGATAATTAATAAAAAAATAAATTAAAAATGAATTTTTAAAAATTTTCAAATAAATCTCGAAAATCTGGGGCGTTACAGCCATCCTCTAACAGCTTGAGGCTTTAGACCAAGTGGTTATTTGACAGTCTACCAACCTATCTAAACATCTAATTGAGTTTTTAGGTTTTGAACTATTCTTCATCACCTGGTCCAACATGGCCCCAAACCCAAAGCAAGTTAGCGGATGAAGTATAGATAGAACATGATGTATCTCTATTTATGCATACGCCAAGATGGGTTGAGCCTGACCCGTTTATAATTTAATGGGCTGGCTGGGTTGGGGTTGAGCTTTACAATTTTTAACTTAGTCCAGGTTGGGCCACGTGGTAATGGGTCATATATGGGATTTGGGATGAAATTCTTGGCCATTTAGTAAATGGGTCGTGCTCAGACTTACCCAAACCCAACCAATTGCCACCCTAAGTGATTTTAGGCTTATGGTTTAACCACGTGGAAAAGTTACTGAATCTGGCCAAGGTTCACTTAGCCTTCGTACTGGTTGGCATTCTGTCACCCTTGGCTAACCCTCGAGGGATCCACATGGTTTGATGCTCCAAACCGTCCATCCAAAAGAGGGGCAAGCCCATGGCGTAAATGGGTCCAGGCCCACATGAATATTAATTTACCTTTATTTTTGGGATTAAGATGAAAAAAAGGGTATTTTATCTGGTGAACTGGGTGGATCTCATGCATCCCTCGTAGAAGTAGGATGGTAGTAAAAGTATGAAAAAGCTTACGTGTGGGTTGTAGTTAGCAGTGGCCGGGCTAGGGCCGGCTAATGTTGGCCCTGGCCTGACCCTGCTACCCTAAGCATTGGCCCTCGCCCTAGAAGGTGAGGCTGAGCTAGGGCTAGGATAGGGCCAAGCAAAATGAGGTGGGAGCTGGCCTTATAAATTAGAGATAAGTTACATGTGCAATTGGTTTACAATTGGGGGACACTTAAGCTATTTATGCCTTAAGTAGCTTGTCTTGATTTCTACTTATTAAAGTGAAGTGATTAAGTAACTTTAAAAGAAAAAAATGAAAAAAAAAAAAAAAAAAAAAAAACTACTTATAGTAGTTGATCATAGACCAAATTTATCTCAAATAAGTTACTTATCGGCTGCTGTATGTAGAAAAAGTAACATATTTAGTGGTATCCAAGCCGGCCCTTGGTGAGAGTGTATTTATGAATCATTATGCTCTTCCAAAGTATTGAGGTTATGTGGCACCTATGCTAAGTAAAGTCATTTATTGGCTGACGCATGCCCACCCAATAATTCACCATATGCATGAATTGAAATGAGTGCACCAAACCCATTGGGTAAGGGTTTAGATTTATAATGAACCAAAATACCTCTAATTTGGTTATCTTCCTATTAGATTTATTGGACGGCTAACATTTTGAAGTGTGCCTAGCTGGTGGACTCAGAAGAGTTTGAACATGAAGTCATGGGTTCAAGTACCCATTGTGGTAAAATCCCCCGTCTGAAATAAAATAACAAAAAAAATAATAAAAAAACAAAAAAACAAAAACAAAAACAAAACAAAAAAAAAAAGCATTGGATTCACTAGGCCCTTCAGTCAAACTGGCTTTCTTAATGTAACTTAGGTCTCAATGCTCTTCACAATTTAGTTGGTTTAATTTTATTTAGGGCCTCTTTTGGGTTGCCTCCAGAAAATAGATAATTGATTCTCAAGAAACAAATTGTTTGAAATAGGTTGTTGAAAATTGCTTATATGAAAAGTAAACATATATAAGAAAAATAATTTCCTATGAACGTTTCAATATTGAGCATGAGTTCCCACTGGTATCTACCTTAGTTTTGGAGTTATACCTTAACATAATATGGCGGAATAGATGGATGGAATAGATGCTGCACAGTCATTGTGGTAGGCCCCACAGTGGTGCAGGTGGGTAAGTGAGATCCAATACATCCATTAGAAAGGCACCACTATATTGATGCTCTAGCCAAGAATTAGGTGGATACACCGGTAAGGTGAAGCACAATCTACAAAACAAATATACAGCTCTGAAACAAACACTTGATTGAAGTTTTCTACCAAATGCACGTGTCTCTGAGATTGGGGCCTACCTTTTTAGTGGACCATTTCAATTTTAGAGAAACACATGTCAAATCAACCAATGGGAAGCTTTGATATCAGACTAAAATGTCATGATGGCACATGTATAAAGGCCTATACAGCTCTACACTCATTTGCAGTTAACAAATTAATCATCCAACAAGAGGGAGATTTTCGATTTTACGAGTGTTTTTTTCCCAGTTTGTATAAGTGGAAAGGGCCTAATGAAAATGATCAGCTAGGCGCCAAAGGAAAACAAATGTAAATTTGAAAATTTGTTTTTCTAAAATTGACTAATTTAATGACTAACCAAATACACTTAAAGATAAAGTCTAAAAAATGATTTTCAGAATCAAAGTCACAAAAAAAAAAAAAAAAAAAAAAAAAAAAAAAAAAACAATTTATAAGCTAAGCCAAACAAGCCCTTAATATTTTGCAATGTGCACCATTTCTTAGTGCCTCCATATCTAGAGCAAATTAATAACATTTAGCACGTCATTAATGATGCTAATCAGACGTACGTATCTAGCAGCTGTGCCCATGGGTTGGGTCCAGGTCAGCCGAGACAGGACCATTTACCAAATAGGCTAAGAATTCCCAATCCCCAATCAACTCATATCTAATGAACTGCAACCTGATCCTCACCTACAACTACGGGTGGCACTGGGTCCCGTTTGGGACAGGTTGAGATCAGGCTAAGCTATACCGTTTACCAAATGGGCTAGGAATTCTAGCCTAAGCCCAACCCATGATCTGTTGCTGTCTGACCCGAGCTGACACACTTCAAAATTCATCATTGACTGACCCAACCCAGCCTATATATATATATATATATATATATATATATATATATATATATATATATATATATATATATATATATATATATATATATATATATATATATATTACCCGAGACCAACCCATTTGCTTAAATGGGTATGACCGTTACCAGTTTAGCTTAGCCTGGAACTCAAAAGCAGGTCAGGCCAGTTGACCCACTGGCAAACCCGACCCATCCACCCGAGCCCGACGCGTTTGCTTAGATGGGTTGGGTTTCTAGCCCAGCCCTGACCCGCTACCCTTTTAGCTTAGCTCCTAATGAGTGGGCTGGATTGTGTCTTGTTGGTGTTGGGCTCGAGCCCCACACATTTCAGAAAAAAAGGTCACATTTTCTTGCTAACAACGAGGGCCCAGACCCATCTAAGAAGTGGGTGAGGAAAGTTGGCCCACCTCCAGCTCTAACAGTCAGGATTTTGATACATACCTTGGACAGCAAGGTAACCCTTTTGCCGGAGAAGAGGGAAGGCGGCAAAGGCGACAAAAGAGATGGCGCTGCTGGTTCGTATCACGAAACGTGGGATGTCGAGGATGGCCGCAACAGCTTGTGTGAAGTGCATCATCGCATCAGAGATGATGCATTTGATTGGGCCGAAAGGATTCTCCAATACGAGCTGACCGAGCAGCTCTTCCGATGGGGCCTTGCACGCGACATAAGGGCCTCTATGAGCGTTATTATGACCATGGTGGCGGCTCGATCATCTGATAAGCCATCTGGTATGGGCTCAAAATTGAAACTGGGGTAGTTGGATGGATTCGGAGCTTTGAAGTGAGTGTGAATTATGGTGATTGACAATCCTTTGGAGTGGAGGAGAGTGGCCAGTTGAAGCATGGGATTGAGGTGGCCTTGAAATGGGAGTGGGAAGAGCACAATGTGGACCTTTCTCTTCCTGGGCTTGCATTCCTTCCACTCCTGTCATTGGATTTGGGTTATTTTGGTGTTGGCATGGAAATGAGTGACTTTGGACTTGGGCAGCTTATAGATTGACGAGGAATCTACCTTGATTTGGATTACTAGCTACAACACCTCCACACATGTATCACAATAGATTACATATGGGACCTTGGCCGTTAGATAGTCATCCTTTTCAATGATCCAAACCGTTTATATGACAGGACTCACGGTAGATGGAGGATAAACAAGAATAATAAAAAAAAAAAAAATCTAAGATCGAAGTAAATGCAGCCTTTGATTATACAAATGTTAAGGAAACCGTCCATGGAGAAGATTGCAACGATCAAAGGATTGAAGTTTCCCTCAGTCTAAGATCTCTTGTGTTTTGGATGTCCCCAATTGATGGTGAGGTCCATCAAATAAATGGTTTGGATCTTTAAAAGATGACAAGCGAAATGACTAAAGTCCCAATGTATCCCGTAGCAATACATTTAGATATATTGGATGTGGGCTAGCAATGGTTCGTGTTGAACCGTGTTCGTGTTGTGTCAAAAATTTTCTCACCCAAACCCACCCGGTTAACTAATGGGTCGAAATTTAGAAACCCAAACTCATTTGTTAACACGACCCGTTTAACCCATTAGGCCAATCTACTCATCAGATGGCCACATCGTTGATGAGGACAACTGACAATCTGACCCAACATACAATTGTGGTCCACCTAGTGGCCCATTCTATCACCAGAAACAATAGGATTCACTAGTGAGACAAAGAAGAATCACATGTAAATTGCAATATTGCATATGATGGAGTGCCAAGGTTCATAGGTGGGCCATGGATTGGTGATCAAGACCATTATTTTAACGGGTTAAACGGGTTCGCAGGTGAAAGTTGACCCGACTCATTATGTTAACGGGTCTTAATGGGTCAACTTGTTAGTGACCCAACAAGATAAGGCTAAATCCGAACACTGTTTTTTTCGTGCGGGTTTCATGCGGATTTACTAGTAGTGTGAAATTTTGCCAGGCATAATAGGATGTTTTCTAGGTAACCTCTTATTTTTCTTTATTTAATATTATGAATACGAGTTCGGATCCTCTGCTTTCACTGAGAGGGTGAGGTGGGGGTGCGAAGTAGGTGTTACCCCGAGAGTGTTTTAGTGGGTGTTACCCCGACCGGCGCACATGGATGATATTTTGTATATCCACGCTGTCCGCCCTTTTCTGCAGCCCATTTTAGAATGAGGTTCAAAAAAATTATGCAGATGTAAATCTCACGTGGATCATACCACTAGCAACAGTGTGATTCAGTGCTCCACCATTAAAAATTCCGAAGAGCTGCCCATCGTAAGGTTTTTGTAATATTTATTTTCAATCCAAGCTCTTGATAGGTCTTGATGAAGGGAAAATATAAATATCAGATTGATTCAAAAAAGTTTGGACCACAAAACATTTTTAATGGTTATTCATCACTATTTCTATGGTATGGTCCACCTGAGATTTGGATCTTCTTAGGGTTTTGGATCACATCCTAAATTATATGAAAAAATAGATAGACCGCGTTGATGTAATATACATCAAGAAGGGCCCCACACAGTTAGGGTGGACCATACCACTGGGGCTGCCTGAGGTTCTATGTGGACGGGGTTTCCTGCCAAAGGAGTTCTTGCGGTGGTAACCTAGGTGGGGCCCACCTTGATGTTTGTGAGAAATCCACTCCGTCCATCCATTTTTGGAGATTATTTTAGGACTTGATACCAAAAATGAACTAGATCCAATACTCAAGTGGGCCGAAAATGTGAGGATTGAACGTCCACAGTTGAAATATTTGTGGGGTCACAGAAGTTTTTAATCAGGCTAATATTTGTGCTTTCAGTTCAATAGGAATGACGGTGTTCATCCCAATAGGAATGACGGTATGGATGTCCTATAAACATCTCGTTGACCCTGGGAGGTTTCAACGGTAGGAATTTTCCTACCCACCTTTTCTTTTAGTGCGACCCACTTGAATCTTGGATCCAGCTTATTTTTGTTCGCATGTCCTAAAATGAGTTCACAAAACAGATGGACGGGGTGGATTTCTCACAAACATCACAGTGGGCCCCACCTAGGTTCAGCGCCGGAACTTCCTGCCGAAGCCTTTGCAGGAATCCGCGTAGGATTGCCCTTTTGCAGCATCTCCTTGGCTCGAAATCTAGATAGAGCCCGCCATGATGTTTGTAAGAAATCCACACCGTTCATTTATTTTTTGAGATTATTTTAGGACGTGTGACAAAAATTAATTTGGATCAAAGACTCAAGTAGACCACATCAAAGTAAAAGGTGGGTAGGGAAATTCCTACCGTTGAAACCTCTATTGGGTCCACATTGATGTTTATATGCCATCCATACCGTTAATAATGTCATTTCTACTTAGACGAACTGAAAACACAAATATTATCCTGATTCAAAACTTTTGTAGCCCCACAAATATTTCAACTGTTGTCTTCAACCATCACGTTTTCCGCCCACTTGAGTCTTAGATCCAGTTATTTTTTGTCACACGGTCTAAAATGAGCTCAAAAAACGGATGGACGACATGGATTTCTAACAAACATCACGGTGGGCCTTATCTAGATTCAGCGCACAGGAGATGCGGAGATGCTGATCTGTAAAAGCAGAAGATCCGAATTCCATGCATATATTTTTAATCTCGGGGTCAGTGCTGTGGCAGCAACGGCTACTCCTAGGCACAGCATCAGAATCCTACGCGAGGTCTATGGTGTTCATCAGGTGGGCCCCGCTTGGCACGTGTTGTCTCCTGAAAATGGGGGTCGGCGGATTATCCGGTGTCATTTTTCAATGGCCAATTTTATTCCGTACGTGTGGTCCACCTGATGACTGGACACACGACGTGTTTTCGGACCCTAGTGCATACCAAGTGGGCTCGCCGAGATGACCCCTGGTTGGCTCACATCCATATGTGCCACGTAAGCACGTTTGGGAAGAATGACTGTGATTGTGATGTAGAGCATGTATTTTTGTTTCTGTCCGCGGTGATGTTAAAATATTTTTATGAGAATTTTATAGATTACTCCCCTCATTAATCAGTTATTTACACTATGGTACCCTTTTCAGAATGTTTTTGAGTAAGATATCCCACTAAATCAAGGTTTATTATTGAGCACCTTGGTTTAAATTTCTTTAATCAAACTCTAATGAAAGTTGGGGTTGGGCATGCGAGCAAGGGGGTGGTAGCTCGAGTGAGCCTCACCATGATGTTTATATAAAATCCACTTAAATCACCACGTTTCTCACCCCATGTGAGCCCAAGGACCAAAAATTAACTACATCTATGATCCAAATGGACCACACGATTGGAAACAATGTACCAGGCAACACTCACCCTCCACACTATTCCATTGGTGTAGCTCAGGTAAATCATAGATGGGTTTTGTTTTTAGGCTAAGTCTAAATTTTGGTTTAGAATCTAATAGTTGAAATGGAATTCATACAATCATCATAGCCAACCAGTAAATATCAAGGGTGGACACCTCTCTCCCAACTATTTCCTTTGGTGTGCCCCATGTGAAATCATAAGTGGAGCTATTTTTTTTTTTTCTATATCCTGAGTCAAAAATAGTCACATCTAATAGTCTTAGTGGATTTCATATATACATTACCATGGCCCCTAAAAAAAATAATATGGGGAGACCATTTGTATCAACTGCTAGTAAACTACCCTTGGCATATTTGAAAGAGAGAAGGTTGCATGATCAACTATTTGGACCACAAATTATGGTCCTACAAAAGATATCTTCCAATCTTTCATATGTGTGCAACATCCAACCTATTTAATAGGCTCAAATCATCATGAAGATTTCTTCATGAAATAAGCCACGTTTATTCATTTACTAAACCTCACTTGTATTTAGCTATTTATTAATGGTTAAAAGTGTTTTTTATGAGGCTATTTTTTCATTAGGTGCTCATTATTGTGGGGCCAACCTTTTGGAAGTGAGTCATGTTGATTCTCAATAGGTTGGACTTATCCATTGGGTGTACCAAGTATAACTTGGTCCAACCTGTTGAACTCCAAACATTAATTTTCTAAAAAAAAATTACCAAATGCCCACCCTTGATTTTTTTCATTTTGTTAGGGCCTACCCGAATTGTGTATGAGACATCCACAAGTGAATTCGACTTAGGTTTTAGAATGCCTCCCCATCTACCGGGTCCACGGTATGATGGTCCGATTATTGCAACTATCCATTTTCAAGCTATTACGATAAAAAAAGAAAGGCCATTTCTGTAGTTGCCATCTACTGTCGCCATCAAGTGGACCCACATCAGTCCAAGGTTAGTTTATTACAGTAGGGCCCACAACATTAAAGACTTTGATCATCATCTGACAACTCCACATGTAGGTAGGGTGGCCACACACCTTAAGCTGAGTGACCAGAAAGGTAAAACACACTACATAAGTTAGCCTTCCAAAAGATTAAGAACCAGCGGATTCTTATCAATGGTCCCTGAAATGGACCACATGCCCTCTTCCACTTAATAGGAGCCGTTGGTGATGCACTGAGCATGTGGTCCCTGAATGGACCACATGCTCTCTTCGACTTAATAGGAGCCATTGGTGATGTACTGGGCATGTGGTCCCTGAAATGGAGGGGTTTGCTGGAATCCACATACAACGAGGGGGATGTGGTCCCAAAAACGCTACGAGAGGGGTATTTGGTACGTATCCCTTACAAAAAAGAAATGCTCCAGTGTTCTCAGAGCAGTGCATGGATATATAGTCCAATCCATTGATCTGAACTGTCCGTTCAGCCCAGAAGATATTTGACAGCCTACCATGCAAAAATAGCACTGATTAGATGATTAGATGATCAAATCCATCCTTCATTTGGCCTCATTTTCTATAGCCATCTTCTTCTTTTCTCCCAGCGGTAGAAAGAATATGGTTGTGATTGCATAACAAAAATGACTCTTTAGAATCCTAAGCAATCCATGATGGTCCCTCCTAACAAATGCATGGATCAGTTTTGTTGATTTGGTCCATCTTCATGGAAACAATCTTTGTTGTCCACAATAAAAAGCAGAGATCTAATGGTTAATATTTGTGTCATGTTTCTAAAAATAGTAAACTCTTAATTAAAGATTATTATTAATTAGAGTTTTTCTAAAATTCATTACTAAGAAAAAGTAGAAACTTTTAAATAAGCAAAACAATGAAAACAAAAAAATACTATAAAAATCGAAATTATTAAAAATAGTTTTTTTTTTCTAAAATCTCATTTTTTAGCGGTAATCATGCGTTTTCTTATTAAATGCACTGACATTGGGTCATTTAGCCTCGGATGGCTTGTTCTGGTCCAAAAACTGTGGGCGGGGCCATGCTTTTTAACAGGAGAATCGATCTAGTGCTGAGAGCAATTTACTGTGCACCTCTGGGAGGTCAGATTGATTGATAGGAACTGTCAAATTGGATAATCCAATTTAGGTATAAAATGTCCTTGACTTTTATAGCCATCCATCTTCCAATATATGAATCGGATGGTTAGAATTACTTGATAAAAGTCACAAATAGATGTTCAAATATTTGATTGGCCTTGTTTTGATATAACGATCGTGGTCATCCTTAGATTGCACGGCGTGGATTTTTTTTTTTAAAATACAATTGAGCATGAAGTGTGTGGTGGCCTTATTTTTCAAGCTGGAGCTTCCTCAGGGGCGCTAGTTCATCAGAATCATTTTGATGGAAAAGAATCGCATGGTGAACTCCAACACCACGGGGTTATGTGGTGTAAGGACTCCATGGGGGCCACTGTCATGCATGTGCTTTATCCACTCTGTCCATCCGTTTTGCCTACATTTTATGGCGTAAGACTAAAATTGAAGCATATCTATAGCTTAAGTGGGCCACATCAAAGAAAGCAGTGAAAATTGAATGCCTACTATTGAAAACTTTTTAGGAGTGGAAGTTTTGGACCAAGCTTATATTTGTGTTTTCCCTTCATCCATCTCTCTCTTACAAATAAACATCATAGTTGAATAGTAGACTCATGGCTTAGCCGTAGGCTCACAAGAGTTTCAACGCTAAGGTCATAGGATGGAGTACCCATTGTGGCGGATGTGCTAAAAAATATAGAGAGAGGGAGAAAGAGATGAAGGATTCTATTGTAGACATCATTATAATCCAGTTGCTTTCTGTGGTGTGAACCATACCATAGGAAACAATAATAGTTGACCATTAAAAACAGGTTGGATGGTCAACAAATATTACGGTGGATCGAGGAAGCTTTTAATGTTGGGCGTTCAACGACCACTATTTCCTGCAGTGTGGTCCACCTGAAATTTTTATCTTTTTCATTTTTCAGATCACGCGCAAAAATAAGCTAGCAAAACATGTGGATGGCGTGGATATACAATGCATTTGTCGAGGTGCTCCTATGGTCAGTGTCGCACCCACACCGCTGGTTCGGGAATCGGAGCCAAGTCGCGCTCCACCTGCACGGAAAGAGTCAGTACGCCCATATCTTCCACCACCCAACAAAAAATGGATGGCAACTTTAGGGTCTTTTTGGACATTTTATCTTGCATAATCGACATTAAATATAATTTCAATTTTGGTGGGTCCCATGCCCCACACATGGGATTCATGTCCACGTAGGACCTGAAAAGTGACACGTGGCAACAATGGCAATATGTGGACACACACAGATACATCATAGAGACAAGATGAAATCTTTCAACCTATTCAATGACTCGTAGGAAGAACCTCCTTTCCTTAGGCAAAGGTCAGCATTTTCCTTCAGATCCTTGATCCTGGCTCTCATCTCCTGCCCGTCATTTCCCACCATTAATCTTCTGATAGCCCGCTCGATCTCACCTCTTTCGAATCCATTCTCAAGTAGCATTCCTACCCTCCAAACATGATCCACATACCTAGCATTGACCTTTTGATCACCAAACCAAGGGGAACAAAGCATTGGGACCCCTTCACATATACTTTCCAATGTAGAATTCCAACCACAATGTGTCCAAAACCCTCCCACTGCAGGGTGGGCTAGAACTTCTTGTTGTGGGGCCCACTTGACGACCAAACCCCTCCCCTTAGTCTTCTCTTCGAACCCTTTGGGCAGCTCGACCCAATCCGAACCGTGGACCAAATCGGGCCGCACTACCCACAAGAAAGGCTGATCGCTATCGGCCAATCCCCAAGCCGTCTCAACTAGCTTGGACACCTCCATTGCAGCCAAGCTCCCAAAGCTAACGTAGAGGACGGACCCATGCACTTGTTTGTCCAGCCATGCTATGCAACTGGGGTCCTGTGGTAGCAGGCTACTAGAAGAGCTTGATGCATGCTTATGGAGCGGGCCCAACGGGAAGTTTGGGATCGGGAAATCTTGTTGAATTTTCATCAGGGCCGTTTTTTCGAGGTAATCGAAGGCATTCCAAATGATTCCTGAGGCAGCCCTTGTTCCATCAACCATGTGGGTCACTAAATGGTACACTGCGTCGGGGTCGCATGGGGCTAAAGTATTGCTGGGAAGGTCCTTGCATCGGAGGGGCGGGAGCTCAGGCACAGGCTCCTTCGATTGATGATCTGGTACCACAAGGTTTGAATGGTGAGAAGGGGGGAAAATACAGTGATCAGAATAAGCTTATTAATGGAGTTCTTAGCAAAGGAAAGACCATATGAACACAATCTCAAACACTGCAGCCATCTTAGGGTTGGCAATGGATTGGGTGGGGCCCACAGGTCGACTGCCCTGACCGGCTTCTGAAGGGGGTTTGGCCAGGCTGGATGGGTGGTGGGTTGGGCTTGGCAGGCTACATAACCTGGCCTGTTTTAAGTAAATGGGTGGGGCCGGCCGGGTGTCACAATGTAAACTACAAGTGCATCTCTAGTCATTTAACAACAATTTTTCTATTTAATATCACTTATATAACCCTATATATAATAAATATACGCCGCTATTACTAATATTTTTAAATTACAATTAGTAAATATCGAATCGGGCAGGGTTGGGTCGAGTCTTTGTGTCTCCCAACCCATCTAAACATCTAGTTGAGTTTCTGGGTTTTTGGACTATGGCTTTATCACCTGACCCAACCTGGCCCAAAACCGAAAACAAGTTAGGGCCGGGTTGAGTCTTTGAGTCTCCCAACCCATCTAAACATCTAGTTGAGTTGAGTTTATGTTTATGTTTTTGAACTATTCTTTATCACCTGGTCCAACCTGGGCCCAAACCCAAAACAAGTTAGCGGACGAAGTATAGATAGCACAATATGTCTATTTATGCATGAGCCAAGTTGGGTAGAGCCTGACCAGATCACAATTTAATGGGCTGGCTGCGTTGGAGTTGAGCTTTTCAATTTTTAACTAGGCCAGGTTGGGCCACATGGTAATGGGCATATATCGGTTTTGGGCTGAAATTCTTGGCTATTTAGTAAATGGGTAGTCCTCGAGGGACCCACTTGATTTGATGCTCCAAACCATCCATCAAAAAGATGGGTAAGCCCATGGCGTAAATGGATCCAGGCCCACATGAGTATTGATTTAGCCTGATTTTTGGGATTAAGGCTAAGAAAAAGGTGTTTTATCTGATGAACTGAGTGGATCTCATGCATCCCTCATAGAAGCAGTACGATGGGTGATAGTAGAAGTAGGAAAAAAATGACGTGTGGGCTGTAGTTAGCTGTGGCCGGGCTAGGGCCAGTCTATATTGGACCCAGCCTGACCCTACAGCCCTAAGCGCTGGCCCTTGCCCTAGAAGGTGAGGCTGAGCTAGGGCTAGGATAGGGCCAAGCAGGACGAGGGTCAGGTGAGAGCTGGCCCTATAAATTAGAGATAAGTTACCTGTGCAATTACTTTACAATTGGGGGGTTTGGATCCTAAGTTACTTAAGGTACTTATGCCTTACTTGATTTCTACTTGTTAAAATGATTAAGTTTAAATAAATAAATAAATAAAGCTACTTATAATTGATCATACACCAAACTTACTTATCTCAAATAAGTTACTTATCCTCTACTGTAAGTAGAAAAAGTAACTTATTTGGCATTATCCAAACGGGCCCTTGGTGAGAGTGTATTTATGAATCGTTATGTTCTTTCAAAGTATTAAGGTTTTTATGTGGCACATCTATGCCAAATAAAGTCATTCATTGGCTAAGCGTATGCACACTCAATAATTCACCATATGCATGAATTTAAATGAGTGCATTAATGTATTGATCGAAGTTTAAATTGATATTCATTATTGGACGATTCATAAGTACTTGAAGAGCATTAACCGCATCCTACTATAATATCAAAGTTCTTCAAATTACCATATATAAAACACTAGTATACAAACTTTATACTCTATAGTACTTATACCTATTTACTACATACTATACATTCTATATCAAAGTTCTTCAACCTATTTACTATATACTAGGCCGGATTAGCTTGTCTATTCATCATTGGCCTTGGTTGAGCCCTAACAACGGGTCTAGATTTCAAGTCCAGGCTAGACCCTTGTGCCAAGTTTAGTAGCCTAAGCCCTAGCTCTAGCCCTTCAAGGCTTGGTCACCTGGGCTAGATCAGGCACTTGGCCCATTGCCACCGAAGCCGTAGTTGTATATAGAAATACTTTGATTCTCTTGTGGAGTTTGATAGATGTTACGTGGGGAGTTAGAATTAATTGAGAAATTGCATACATGGCATGTATCAAATTCAAACTAAACGGTTTAGATTTATAATGAACCAAAAATAACTCTAATTGATTATCTTCCCATTAGATTTCATAACATTTATTGAATTGTTAAAAATAAAAAATGGATAATGTTCTTACTTCATAAAAACAAGTGTTGGAAATTGGAATCACTAGGCCCTTCAGTCAAACTGAATTTTAGAATATAACTTAGGAGTCAATATTGTCACAACTTAGTTGGTTTAATTTTATTTAGGCCCTCTTTGGGTTGCTTCCAGCAAATACGTAATTGATTCTCACGTAACAAATTGTTTGAAATAGTTTGTTGAAAATTGCATATGTGAAAAGTGAATGTTTGGTAAACATGTATAAGAAAAATAATTTCCTATGAAGGTTTCAATAGTGATCATGAGTTCCTGCATGCTGGGATCTACCTTAGTTTTGGAGTTACACAATTAACATGATACGGCGGAATAGATGGATGGAGTGGATGCTGCACAGTCATTGCGGAAGGCCCCACAATGCTGCAGGTGGGCATAAGTGAGATTTGTTAAGCCCACACTACTTGTGCAACACAACTCATTTGCACACCATTCATTTTTCATGTAGCACATGAGTCTGAGATCCAATCCATCCATTAGAAAAGCACCACTTTATTGATACTCTAGCCAAGAATTAGGTTGATGCACTGGTGAGATGAAGCACAGTCTACAAAACAAATATACAACTTTGAAACGCTAGAATGAAGTTTTCTAACAAATGCACCTCTCCAATATTGGGGCCTAACTTTTGAGTGGACTTTTCAATTTTAGAGAAAACGTGGCTAAATCAACAGTTGGGTGGCTTTGATATCAGACTAAAATGAAAACATGGTCAAAACACCACGTCTCCGGTTCAAGCTCCATAGGTGGTGAAAATCCACTAAGGCGTGAGTTTAGGGGTGTGGGGTGACGTGTGTAAAGAAATTAATAATAATAATAAGACTAAATGTCATGATGGCACATATATAAATGTAAATTTGAAATTTTATTTTTCTAAAATTGATTAATTTAATGACTAACCAAAAATTGATTAAAGTTTAAAAAATCATTTTCAAAATCAAAGTCATAAAAAATTTTTAAAAAAAAAACACTTTTTAAGAAAAGCCAAACAGGCCCTTAATATTTTGCAATGTGCACCATTTCTTAGTGCCTCCATGTCTAGTTTCAAATTAATAACATTTTGGACGTCATTAATGCTAATCAGACGTACGTATCTAGCAGCTGTGGCCATGGGTTGGGTCCAGGTCAGCCCACGCTGGACCATTTAAGGCTAAGAATTCTCAATCCCCAATCAACCCATATCCAATGAATTGCAACCTGATCCTCACCTACAACTACAGGCGGCAATGGTTCCCGTTTGGGGGCAGGTTTAGATCAGCCTAAGCTAGACCACTTACTAAATGGTCTAGGAATTCTAGCCTAAGCCTGACCCATGATCTATTGGACGCGGATTGCGTCCTTCCTCGTCCATTCTGATCTATGTAAGGGCCTACCATGATGTTTCGGTTTATCCACACCGTCCATACCTTTTACTAATATCATTCTAAGGCATGCGAACAAGAATTAGGCAGATCCAACACTCAGGTGGACCACACCAAATAGTGAGCTTGGTTGCATTAAATGCATAAAAGCATTAAATTCAAGAGTCATCTCTGGTGCGGCCCACCCGAAAGTTAGATCTTCCTCATTCTTGGCCTCATACCTTAAAACGATCTTAGAAAATGGATGAACGGCCTGGATAAACAGATACATCATGGTGGGCCCCTCCACAGATCAGCATGGACGCTTTGCGTCCATACTATGGAAGGACGCAATCCGCGTCCTGATCTACTGTTGTCTGACCGACCTGGCACACTTCCAAATTCATCATTGACTGACCCAACCCAGCCTATGGATACATACATAAAAAGCTCAACTGTGTGTGTGGGGGAAACCGAGACCAACCCATTTGCTTAAATGGGTCACGTTTCTAGCACAGGCCTGATCCGTTACTCGTTTAGCTTAGCCCGGAACTCAAAAGCAGGTCAGCCCAGTTGACCCACTGGCTAACCCGACGCATCCACCCGAGTCCGACGGATTTGCTTAAGAGAAGGTCACATTTTCTTGCCCGCAACGACAGCCCAGACCCATATAAAGAAGTGGGTGAGACAAGTTTGCCCACTACCGGTTTGATCGGATTAGGAACTATCCGAGCCTGTGCAGAGCTCAAGATAGGCTGGACCTGTCACATCTGTATTGATGAAGAGTAGAAGAGACATGCCATGTTAGCAAGCCTAATACAATCTTCTCTCCACCAATACATACATGCCTTAATCAGCTCCGCACAGCCTCAGGAATTACCTAATCAGCGCTCACCGCCGGCTCTAACAGTCAGGATTTTCATACATACCTTGGACAGCAAGGTAACCCTGTTGCCGGAGAAGAGGGAAAGCGGCGAAGGCGACAAAAGAGATGGCACTGCTAGTCCGTATCACGACCCGTGGGATGTCGAGGTTAGCCGCAACAGCTTGTGTGAAGTGCATCATCGCATCAGAGATGATGCATTTGATTGGGCCAAAAGGATTCTCCAATACGAGCCGTCCGAGCAGTTCTTCAGATGGGGCCTTGAATGCAACGTTAAGGGCTGCTAACAGCGTTACGATGTCCATGGTGGCCACTTGATCATCCGATAAGCCATCTGGTAAGGGCTCAAAATTGAAACTGGGGTAGTTAGATGGATTGGGAGCGTTGAAGTGAGTGTGAATTATGGTGATTGAGAATCCTTTGGAGTGCAGGAGAGTGGCCAGTTGAAGCATGGGATTGAGGTGGCCTTGTAATGGAAGTGGGAAGAGCACAAGATGTGGACCTTTCTCTTTCTCGGCTTGCATTCCTTCCACTCCTGTCATTTGGATTTGGGTTTTTTTTATGCTGGCATGGAAATGGTTCAGTTTGGACTTGTGCAGCTAATATATGATTTACTAGGAATCTACCTCTGTTTGGATTACTAGAATACATCCTCATGTATCTCAACATTAGATCATAGTGATCATTTTCAATGATCAAAACCGTTTATATGAAAGGGCCTCACAGTGGATGGAGGACAAACAAGAAAAAAAAAAAATGTAAGATTAAAGTATATCCAGCCTTTGATTATTCAAATGTTAAGGAAACCGTCCATGGAGAAGATAGTAACGATCAAACGATTGAAGTTTTCCTCATCCTAAGAGCTCTTGTGTTTTGGATGTCCCCCATTGATGGGGAGGTCCATCAAATAAACGGTTTGGATCTTTAATAGATGACAACCGAAATGGCTAAAGTCCCGATGTATCCTGTACTAATACATATAGATGTATTGGATGTTTTCTAGCTGGCCCCTTATTTTTATTTATTTAATATTATTATTATAGTTTTAATCTTGGGGTCAGTGCTATGGCTGCAACGGCTACTCCTGGGAACAGCGTCGGAATCCTATGCGAGATCTGTGGTGCTCATCAGGTGGGCCCCACTTGGCACGTGTTGTTTCCTGAAAATGGGGCTTGGCGGATTATCCTGTGTCATTTTTCAACGGCCAATTTTATTCCTTACGTGTGGCCCACCTGATGACTGGAAAGCGTGTTTTCGTACCCCAAGTGCATACCAAGGGGGCTCGCCGAGATGAACTGGTTGGCTCACATCGATGTGTGCCACGTAAGCACGTTTGGGAAGAGTGACTGTGATCGTTGCTGGTGGATAGCATGTCTTTTTCTTTTAGTTGGCAAAATAAGATATTTTTATGAGAATTTTATAGGTTACTACCTCATTAATCAGGTATTTACATTCTGGTACCTTTTTAAGAAAGTTTTTGAATAAGCTACCCTACTAAATCAAGGTTTATTATCTGAACACCTTCAATTAAATTTCTCTAACAGAAGTCTAATGGAAGTTGGGGTTCCGCATGTGAGCAAGGGGTTGGTAGCGGTGAGCCTCACCATGATGCAACCACCATGTGTGTCACCCCATGTAGGCCCAGGGCCCGAAAAACAACCACATCCATGATTCAGATGGGCTCCATGGTCGGAAACAATGTACCGGGCAATACTCACCATCTACACTATTCCCTTGGTGTAGCTCACCTAAATCATCGATGGGTCTGATTTTTTAGCCCTAAGCCTAAATTTTGGTTTAAAATCTAAGAGTTGGAGTGGAGTTCATATAATCATCATAGTCAACCTATAGAAATCAAGGGAGGGCATGCATCTCTCTCCCAACTGTTTCCTTTCATGTCCCCCACGTGAAATCACAAGTCAAGCTAATATATTTTCTATATCCTGAGCCAAAAGTAGTCATATCCAATAGCTTGAGTGGATTTCATATATACATTCTGGTGGCCCGGAAAAGAATAGTGCGGGGAGACCATTTGTGTCAACTGTTAGTAAACCACCCTTGGCATATTTGAAAAAGAGAAGGTTGCATGATCAACTATTTGGACCACAGATTATGATTCATCCAAAAGACATCTTCTTATCTTTCATATGTGTGCAACATCCAACCTATTTAATAGGCTGAAATCATCAAGATGATTTCTTCATGCAAAAAATCAGTCACATCTACTCATTTACTGGACCTCACTTGTATCTTGTTACTTATCAATTGTTAATGACGTTTAATTATGAGACTGTTTTTTCATTAGGTGTTCCTTATTGTGGGGCTAACCTATTAGAAGTGAGACATGTTGATTCGATCAATAGGTTGGACTTTATCCACTTGCTGAATTGTAACTTGTGGTCCAACTAGTTGAACTTGAAACATTCTCTTAGAATTAAAAAAAAAAAAAAAAAAAAAAAAAAGAACTTTGCCAAATGCCCGCCCTTAATTTTTTTAGTAGGGCCTACCTGAATTGTGTATGAGAGATTCACTTTGACAAGTGCATGTGTAATCTTGTGATAGTTTTAGAGTAAAACTCACATTGATATGTGATTCCGGTGAGCCAAAATAGAGTAAATAATTGGGAAAGACACGTCTACCCTTAATTTTTACAGGCCCACAGTGACGATTATATTAAATCCACTCTAACGATTGAATCCTAAACCAAAATTTAGACTTAAGGCCCAAATATTAGGCCTATTTGTGATTCAAGTGAGTTACACCAAAGGAAACAATGTGAAGGGTGAAAGTTTTTGTATACTATTTTCAATTGTGTTGTCCACATGAATAACCAGTGTGATTGATTTTTGGGTTGTGCGTCTGACATGGGGTGACATGCAGTTAAGTCCACCAGAACCTGCTCAGACAGGAATAGATTGTCTTCCTATAAATATCTAGTGGAAGGAACTTGGATGCTAATTATCTCAATTAATGGGGTAGCTTATTGAAAAAGGATTTTGACTGTACGGTCCTTTTACGATGAAATTCTCCGCTTGTTCCTACTGAAACTATTTCCCCTGACTAGCCCCCTTAAACTTTTTTAACTTTAATGTGGATTTTAAGCCCTACGCCTGACAGTTATTAATGTCTGGACGGTGAATTGAGTTGGATGGTAAGAGAGTTGCAGTGGGGCCTATTGTAAGGCATGTTTTTGGCCCACACCCTCATACCCTTGTAAGAGCTAATTATAATATATAATGGTAAAATTCGGGTCAAGTAAGTGGATCACAATATTAAAAATATGGTGATTTATCTAAGACCGTTGAAAACTTATTGGTAGCCCCAAACCATTTGGATAAATATGATATTAGTTTTATCCCTGTTACCAATCAATCTATGTTACTATGAACGGGTTGGATGACATATAAACATCATTGTAGGCCCCACAAAACTAGCATGTACCATTATTGTTCGTCACTAGTATGGATAAAAAAAGAATACTTTTCATCAGAAATTAAGGCAGTTACCTTTCCCCAATCCAATTTCTGTATCCATGTAATGGTAGATCCAACAATGTTAGATCCAATTTTTGATTTAGTAGACCATGTAATGGTAGATCCAATACGTTCATAATGTTCATGGCCTAGGTTTTTATCAAATTAGAGTTGGATTCACGACTTTTCAAGATGCGGGTCGCCCACAATGATGAAAAAGAATAAACAATTTATAAAACAATACGTTCTTCTTTATTACATTGTGAGTAAACCAATCGAAATCTTTCGGTAATCTGCTAAACAATTATATTCCTGCAAATTTTAGAGGGAATTGACAAATCAAATTTGATTAAAAGTCAAAGATGGGGACCACTCCGATCGTATGGAAGGAGTACATACTCCCAAACGCGATCCTAACCCCATTTATAATCCCGATCTCAACCCATTCTCTTTGGCTTTCTTCTCCTGAACCCTCCACCACCTCCTCCGTTGGTGTTTTCCGGCGTGGTTTTCTCCGGACGAATCTTCTCCAACTCTAGTCATCCTTCGTGTACCACCGAAATGTTGCCTGGTACAGGAGCTGAAGAGGATGAAGAAGGTGAAGAGAAAGATATTCAGATTATTGGATCCTAAAAGAGGTTGATGTTAAGTAAACAACCCATAAGAAAAAACTTTCCAAGAAAGAAAAAAAATTGACTTGTATATTTGTAATTTGAATATTAACTGTATGATTTGTAAGATTATTCTAGAAAGAAATGATGTGTATGATGATTTTATGATGTTGATGAATGTCTATAGGATGAATATATGTTCCTAAGATGAATGGGTCGAGATTGCCATCCACCCTTGTAAATAGATAAAGGTCGAGATTGTCATCGACAAAGGATCGTGATTGTCATTCACAAAGGGTCGAGATAGACAGTCCAAACATTTTAGCACTCAGACCCTTGTAAATAGAAAATGGTCGAAATTGACATCCATAAAGGGTTGTGATTGCCATTTACAAAGGGTTGGGACAAACAGTCCAAACATAATAGCACCCATATCTCTTTTACAAATCAAGGTCATGATAGCTATCTACAAAGGGTCATGGTTGTCATGTAGTAAGGGTCTGGATAGACAATCTAAATATAATACAGTTCAGGGTCGTGATAATCATCCACAAAGGGTCATGGTTGTCACGTAGTAAGAGTCGGGATAAATAGTCCAAACATAATATATTTTAAGATCGTGATAGTCATCCACAAAAGGTCGTGGCTGTACTGTACGTAATAAGGGTTGGGGTAGGCAGTCTAAACGTAATATAGTTCAGGATCGTGATAGTCATCCACAAAGGGTCGTGGTTGTCATATAATAAGAGTTGAGATAGACAGTCCAAACATAATACAGTTCAGGGTCGTGATAGCCATCCACAAAGGGTCGTGGTTATCATGTAGTATGGGTCGAGGTAGATACTCCAAACATAATACAGTTCAAGGTCATGATAGTCATCCATAAAGGGTCGTGGTTGTCATATAGTAAGGGTCAGCATAGACAGTCCAAACATAATATAGGTTAGGGTCGTGATAGCCATACACAAAGGGTCGTGGTTATCATATAGTACAGGTCGGGATAAACAATCCAAACATAATATAGTTTAAGGTCATGATAGTCATCCATAAATGGTCGTGGTTGTCATGTAGTATAAACAGTCCAAACATAATACAGTTCAGGGTCATGATAGTCATCCACAAAGGGTCAGTCATCCACAAAGGATCGTGGTTGACATCCACAAAAGGTCAGGATAGAAGAATTCAATCCACAAAGGGCCTTCGTATACCATTCGTGGGGCCCACCATCACTTTTGAGTAAAATCATATCCATCCATTATCCTTGGGATTTTATTTTAGGTCATGGATAGAAGAATGATCAACATCCACCACTCATATGGACCACAACAAAAGAAAATATTTAGTATAAGTATTGTAGGTCACACGTAGATCAGGTCAGCATCATGTTACCGCCTTCCCATATAAACAAGTGGCTATAAAGAAAATGAAAGGATTAGATCTACTTTGAAATGGACCTAATGACAACTCACATCCACATCACTTCCTCGAGATTAGAGGCACGTAGCTTCTTCTTTACTCAAATTCTGTACCAATGCAGGATCCAAAGTAAAGGTCAATCAGGAAAAATAGTTTTAGCAGTAACAAGCGAAGAATTTCACCGTAGAAGGGGGCCCGTATGGTCAAAATTACTATTGAAAACCATCTTCGAAAAGGTATCAGGTGTAAATACCTAATTAATGAGGTCGTAATTTGTAAAATTTTCATTTTTTTATTTTGAGCCTAAAGCCACACATGTGCAACAATGCTCATGTAAACACCATACGTACCAGCATGGCATGATAAGTCAGAGGTCCTATGCATCCATCAAAAGTGTATGGTGATACCTAACCCAAGAATGACGTTGATCCGCTGCTCATGTGGGCCACAGTGTGCGAAACAAATGTACGACTCTGAAAAACAAGGTCGGAGTTTTCTAACCCATCCACCTATTTTCAATATTGGCACCCACATGTTGCTTGGACCAGATTTTTTTTTCTGGAAAAAACATGTAAAAGGTCTGAACAATCTGATGAATGGACTATATCTCGTACGTACATGCCATGCTGGCACGTGTGGGATAAGGACGAAACACCTACGTCGTTGCTGACGTTAATAATTAGATTTTTTTTTTTCAATTATGCCCACATGACTCGATAAGATTCAGCTTGTTTTACGCTGTGGTGACTCAGGCCATAGAATGCGTCGTCATCTACTGGGACCACATGGTAAGATGGTCCGATTATTGCAACTATTCATTTTCAAGCTATTACCATATAAGGGCCATTTTTCTAGTGGCTATCAACTGTCGCCATCTATTGGACCCACATCAGTCCACGGTTAGTTTATTTCAGTGGTATGTATATCGTAGGGCCCACAACATTAACAACTTTAACCGTCATCTGACAACCCCACATGTGGGCAAGGTGGCAACACATTTTTAGCTGAGTGCCCACAAAGGCAAAACACACTCCATATGTTAGCCTTCCAAAAGGTAAGGTATCCTAGACCAGGTTCTCTACTATGTTTGTAAGAACTAGCTCATTCTTATCAATGGTTCATTCTTATCAATGGAACCTGAAATGAACCACATGTCCTCTTCGACTTAACAGGAGTCGTTGGTTATGCACTGGGCATATCCCTGAATGATGAAGAGTGGGTCGCTGATGCATTTATGATGAAGATGGACTAAAGAAAGTCTGATCGGATATAGAAATGATCTGGACCGTCAGAACCTTAAATCTGTCGTATCTCGCAAATCGGAATGAGTTTTCGATGAATAATATATGATTTTGGGGTAGGAGAAGCTACTTAAGCCAACCAACCCAACTATTTTAGGTTACCCATACCGGATTTGCAAGATTCCATCAGATCAACAGTCAAAAGTTTAGTTTATTTTTTACTATAAATAATAAGTTTTAGATCGAGTATAACTTTTGGTCCTTTGAGTTATAAAAGTTGTTCCCAGCGTGAAAAAGGATTAGAAATGTTAGTAGAATAATATGATCGGGCCGGATTAGACAAGTATTATTTTTTGACGAAAACCACGAAGTTTAATGGAAACATAGGTCATTTGTAAATAGTAAGTTAACTATTTATAGTAAGCTAAATTTTTAGGGTGTTTGAATTGGAGTATAAATCTAAAACTCCTTCCTAGGTTTGAATTTCTTATTTAAAGAGTTATAATTTCATTTTTATTCATCAATTAAATTATTTTGAATTTCATATGAATTATTTTTATTTTTTATTTTACTTGTGGAATCGAAGAAGTTTGGGTGAGGAGTCCCGAAAGCATTGTGGTTTCAAGATAGTTATCCATGAAGAAGATGGTGATCATCCTTACCATGTCTATGTCTAGACCACTGAAATGGAGGGGTTTGCTAGAATCCACATTTAATGAGGGGGCATGTGGTCCCTAAAATACTACGAGAGGGACATTAGATGTGTATCCCTTATATAAAGAAATGCTCCAATGCTCTTAGCTCAGTACATGGATAGTCCAATCCATCAATCTGAATTGTCCATTCAGCCTAGAAGACATTTAATGGCCTACCATGTAAAAATAGCACTGATTAAATGATCAAAGCCATCCTTCATTTGGCCTTATTTTCTCTAGCCATCCTTTTTTTCTCAAACAGTAGAATGATGGTTGTGATTGCTTAACAAAAATGACTCTTTAAAATCATAAGCAATCCATAACAAATGCAGGGAAGTTTTGTTCAATTGATGTATCTTCATGTGAACAATCTTTGTCCACAATCAAAAAAGAAAAAAAGAAAAGAAAAAAAAACATGTATCAAATGGTTAATATTTGTCATATTGGTGTGATGTTTGCCTGGTAGTTCATGAGATGTGTGTTGGACCTAGTGAACTGTAAGCGTTCCATTTCAACTAGGAGCATTATAACTTCTAATGCATTTCAATTTCTCCCATTTAGTCACCATTCGAATATTTAAATTTTAATGCATTTCATCTGCTCCAATTCAAACGCATTTGAGGATGTGAGAGATTCCTAACAATAAAGCAAAAGATTGGAACTACTTTAAAGTGTATTGCATTTTGACCATTCATTTAGAGTCATGAATGCCGGCTCTTAATCACGGATCTGAGTCATGAATGCCGGCTCTTAATCATGAATGCCGGCTCTTAATCACGGATCTGCCTGTCATGGCTTTTTAATTTTGGTGGGTGTGGATTAGGTGCGGCCGGGCCTCACCCAAGACCGTGCGGCCTTTACTGTGGGGCCCACCTTGATGTATGTATTCCATATCATAGCTCTCCATCCGTTCTTTCAAACCATTTTAGGTTATGAAGAAAAAAATGAAGCAGATCAAAATCTCAGGTGGACCACGCCATATAAAAAAGTGGTTTTTGACCATTAAAAATAGGCCGCAATAGTTTTGGGTCAATGTGGTATTTCATTTTTCATTTTATCTACATTTTTAAGACCTTATTAACAGGTTATATGCAAAATAAACATTACAGAAACACTACAGTGGGCTTAGGAAGTTTTTAATGGTGGATTGGGCAATCACCACTGTTTTCTTAAGTATGGTCCACCCGTGATTTAGATCTGCTTCATTTTTTTGTCTCTTTTCCTAAAATGATCTGAAAAAAACGGATGGACAGCATAGATATGGAATACATACATCAAGGTGGGCCCATGGTAAGGGCCACACCGTCTTGGGTGAGGCCGTGGCAGCACCTAATCCGCTCCCTATGGTGGTGGGCCCCTCATTCAAATCACGAGGACCGTAGTAAATATCATTGCTGTACAGCATAGACGTTGCACTCCCTAGCGTAATCCGTGACGTCAGCGTTGTCAGCTGGCATGGATGGGTGTCTCTGCTGGGAGATCTTGGCCGTTCATCGGGTAGGGAGACCGTGGTCGTTCATTGCTTCATTAGCCTTCTAACCCACTGAACGATTGGCTTCATGATGTGCCACATTGGCAGGTGTGAAACGATGAAACTGCGGCTAAGGTTGTCATCGGGTCACGTCCTATATTCTGTGGACCTGGGCTAACCGGTTCGAGTCTTGTGGGCTCCTGTTCCTTTCTGCAGGTCTCACCGTGAAGACCTGGACCGAATCCGACCGCGTACCCACCGCGTCTTGGTAGCTAGATTGTGTTTGGTACAATTAATTTAAATAATTATTATCTAACTACCTGTCGTTGGACTTCTGAAGTAGTTGAGCTGGACACTGAACTGAACCGAGCAGGGTTTGGGCATTGGCACAGCCGGGCAGATGATATCGAGCACCATCTCTCTAATGGGGATAAATATTTTGAATTCACGAAACTATTGGAATTACTCAATCAATATTCCTCGAATCTATGAGACGTTTTCTTCGAATTCATGAAGAAAAAAAGAGACCTGGAGTTTTTCTAATAAAGAGAAATGTTATTCAATTACCCCACTAAAAACGAGTTAAAAAACCTTTAAATAATCAAAATAAACCTTAGAATTGTAATCAATAAATCCTAGTTGCAATAAGAAAGAAAATCAAAACAAAACGGAAGAAATCGTTTCAAAATAGAAAGTTCACGCGATACTCTGCGCGTTGCACAACTGGTCGGAGTTAAGGGGCGACCGGTCAGCTGACGCCCAAAACAGTCCAACGAGTAAAGGTGTGTTCCAGAATTAATTCAGCCAGTTTGCGTACCAGTTGATGAAGGCGGGCGACCGGTCATCAGAAGTTATTTCTTCTTCAGCTTGTCGTTCTTTAGCTCCTTCTTGGCGGCCTGGCCACGATGTACGGCATCCCGAAAAATTGCCACAGGTGCCCAAGTATCATGTGACTGGCGTCCATATCAACAACATCACAATATACTTGATCTCTTTAGGTCTTGCCGATCGAAAAGGAGATAAAGCATTGTTCCGTAACCATCGTCGTATTACCTTTTCGGATCCAACTTATATCGTATGGTAAAGGATGCAGTGTGGTCTTGAGCTTCAGTTTGTCCACCATCACTTAGGATATGATGTTCTCGTAGCTACTACCGTCAATAATCACATCATATATTTTTCCATCCATGGGACACTTCGTGCAGAGAAGGTTGTGGTGTTGGGAGTGGACATACGTCTTAAGAGTGCGTGCATTACCTTGTACAACCAAGGATAAACACTGATCTCCTGAAAGTCATTCAATACATTCCTCATCTTCATCGACTTGCTCATCATCAACATCATCCTCTACTTTAGCTTGTGCATCTTCCGCAATGATGACTACATTAGCTGTGGGCCGTTAAGGGCATACGTTTAATAGGTGGCCTGGCTATCCACATTTAAAATAATGATCAGGACTCAGCCGCCCATAGGGATTAGGAATTTTACTTGGGCCTCTGGCACAATCGCTGAACGTTGCAATCTTGCAAGACTACTTTTCGATGTAAATTGGTGACCAACATGTGGCTGATGACAATTAACCGTAGGCTCTTTCCCTTTGTATAGGGATGGATCTTGAGCGGGGCTTATTGTGGGGATAACATGAGAAAGTGGGGTGCATGCAGGGATCCTTGCCAATTATGACTCCACGCGAATAACAATCTGAGATGCTTCCTCCGCAGTTCAGACCAACCATAATTAAATTTGGTCTTGGATTACGGGCCTTAAATCGTCGATGAACCTCGTGATTTTCTAAGCTTCTGTATCTGATAACTCGTTGCGAGTCGTAAGGTGATCAAATTCAGATAAGTAATTTACGACAGATCGATTTCTTTACTTATAGTTTTGATATTGATGAAACAATACTTGCTCATAATCGCTGGGCAAAAATTGGGATTTCAGCAAATGCTTCATCTTAGGCCATGAACAGATGGAAAGTTTGTTTTGGCAGGTGCGCATATTTTGCAATTGCTCCCACTATGTCGAAGCACTCGATTTTAACTTGTACACGACAAGTTTCACTTTTAGATCCTCAGAAACGCCCATGTTGTCGAAGTATCTTTCAACTTTGGCTAACCAATCAAGAAAATCCTCAATATTGAGTGTTCCATTAAAGTTGGGTTATTCACACTTACCTCGAAATTCTCTCTCAGCAGGATCAACACGCACATATCTGGCAGCGGGATGTCGGAACATCAAATCTTCAACTTCACCATCGCTGGATCTGATATCTTCTTCTATAATATGCTGACGATTGAATACCGGTGATGCTCGACGAACAATGTCGTTCCGTGGTACAACTATCGCAGGGGACGGATGTCGTTGGGGGGTTGGGGTGGTATGAGAGTTGCGGTGAAGCGGTCGAATGAAGCTTGTAGCCCTTCTATAGCATGAAGGTACTCTCATTAAACTCCACGAACTCTCTCGATGTTAGGAGTTGTTCCCCAAAATCACCATCAATAGAGTTGTTGTCGTTGCTTGCACTAGAAGCCATCACCGAGGAAGAACCTCTCTCTGATACCAACTTGGCGTAGTCTAGGCGGGTGAGATTGAGCACCATCTCTCCCATGGGGATAAATATTTCGAATCTATGAAAATATCAAGATTCCTCAACCAATCTTCCTCGTATCCACAAGACATCGTCTTCGAATCCACGAAGAACAATTGAGAAAACTGAAAATTTTCTAATAAAGAGAATATTCTTCAATTACCCACTAAAAAAGAAGTGAATCATCCTTTAAATAATAAAACTAAATCCTAGAATCATAACCAATGAGTCCTTACTTATAATAGAAAAGAAAATCAAAACAAAAATAAAAGAATTCATTTCAAAATAGAAAGTTGGCACGATATTCTCCGTGTTGCACGGCCGTTGGACTTTTAGGCCGGACTTAAACTTTACTCTCATTTATTAATTGGGTCAAGCTTGGGCTATGCATAAAAGGTCATTGGCATTACTCAAGCCCAGCTACGTACGCCCGTTTAGGGTAATGGTAACATCCCCACTGTCATGGAGATAGGCATTTTAAGTTCTAATTATCAATCATCGGCTGGGCCTCACTGAGATGTGCGTCGACGACACTACAGGAAACAATGTGGATGCAAATGCCCACCGTTGAAACTGTCCTGGGACCTACCATGATGTTTATATGCCATCCGAACGGTTCATAAGTTCATTCTAACTGGTATGAACTGAAAACATAAAAAAATAGCCTACTCCAAAACTTCTGTGTCCCCATAAAGGTTTTGACGGTGGGCGTTCCATCCCCATGTGTATCCTGTAGTGTGGTCCAATTGAGTTTGCCATCCCCACTGTATCCTGTAGTGCGGTCCAATTGAGTTTGCCATCCCCACTGTATCCTGTAGTGCGGTCCAATTGAGTTTTTGCTGTGGCTCATTTTTAGGATCATGTCCTAACATGGCTCAGCATGTGATGCTACCCGCTCGGCCCACATGCCAAGTGGTCCCATGATCGGTCCACATGCCGAACTCTTTGCTATACAGGCTATCTTAAAGAATTTATGCTATACGTAAGACTGTGACCATCACTATTTGTCCATGGATTTAAAACGATGGAAAGGAACCTTTGAATAGCTCTCATTCAACTCTAAAAATCAATAGTATCATTGTTGAAGTAGTTGCAAAGAATTAGACTGTTCAAAGTTTCAAGAATGACTTATGATTCATATGGTGAGGTCCACCTGAGTTTTGAATCAGTGTGAGTTTTGGAGACAAGGCCAAACATCAGGTGGCGAACCTAATGGATGGCATGGATATTCTTATGTAAATTAAGTCGTTCGCCATAAGGAAGTGCGGAAATTTTTTCCTGGTGATGAGGGAGTTCACGAAGATAAACATGATTCAGATAATTTTACTACTAGTTCTGATGTATACTTCTTTTTGTCTGTTGGACAGCCTTAACCTGAAGGAAGTGTTTTTGAATTCAAATTCATCATTAATTACTTAATTTCAAAAATCCATATCCAGTTCAATTTATATCGTCCACTTAACCTTTTAAAAATAAAAGAAAAATAAAAGAAGAGGGACTGATATTTCTGGGTCCAACAAAGGATGATGAAAAGGCTACTAGTACTGAAGAAAGTGATACCCGATGTAGCTGCTGAGGGCGCAGCTATATATATATATATATATATATATATATATATATATATATATATATATATATATATATATAGACACACACACACACACACACACACACACACACACACTGAAAGTGGATGAATGGACATCATTTAGTCACACTAGGGTCTAGCCCTTATTAGGGACTCAATCAATTATTCTTTTTTCAATTTTTTTTTAATTTTTAATTTTTAATTTTTTTTATTGTTTTGGAGTGAGGAGTCTATGAATATTTTGTTTAATTAACGTCTTTTTCCTTTTAGCAGCCTTATCTAATGGACTGATTTTTGTGCCACGGCATGGTGGGCCAAATCTAATGAACAACCCAAATCTTGCACAAAAGTGGACATTGGGCCATCTATTAGGCCTATCATGGACCTGAGCTGAGCTTGTGCTAGTTTTACTTGACAATCAGGTAAGGACAGTCCTCAGACGAACCTGGGAGCCTCCCATTGAAAGCCCTAGTTATGGTCCATATGGACCATGGTTAAAAGACCCGGCAACTCGAATGGCTTGTCTAGTCTTGAGTTGAGTCACAACTTGACTGAATCAGCAGCAACTGAGCCTGACCTCGCCAAGCCAGGAGTGACTCATCAGGGTTCCCTGTGGTGACAAAAGGGATTGGGTCTGACTGAATCGAAGTTGACTCGGATAAGTTGAGGCATGGGAACTCATCTGGGTGCCCTGTGGTGTCAAACAGAATTGGGTCTGCCGAATCCAAGTTGACTCAGATGGGACTCATGCGAGTCTTAAAGCCATGTATGGACCTAAACTGCATCAGGGGAATCCTTCATCCAACACCCAGAATGAGAATGTGATGACGAGTGGTGCATTTAGTGCATTCTAACATCTAACATAAATGGGATGGGCTGATGGGATGGGTTGGGCCAGGGTCTGTACTGGTCTGGCCCCTGAGCTAAGTGACCAGACTAACCCAGCCTGGCCCATTAATGAAGCAACCTTGCACTGGCATGGTCCACCACGTTATTTAAACCAGCCTTAGAGAGTTAAGTAAGGTTGAGCCACTGTCGAGACTGACAGTTTATGCATACTCAGGCCATTCCTACTTTACTGAAAGCCGGTTGGGTCCAGTTAGGCCTAGGCCATGCCCGCTCAAATCCTCTCTACACATGGGTCAAGCTTCCTTTCCATTCATGTTCTGGAGCACATCCAATTACATGTCCTTAAGGGTGTGTTTGGTTGCAGCTTCATTAAAATTTGCACTAAATTAGACTGATTAATCTCGAAATATTGTGATATTTGTGCAACCAAACGTACCTAATTAATCTGATGTTGGGTCCAAAAACTATGATGGACCATCCAGTGCTGAGTAATTGGGACGCATTATTTTTATACTGGATCAAAAGAATATCCATATGATCGATAGACCCTTGTGGATGGCCTACGACCCAAAAATCTACTAATGCAAGAATGAGTTATTGTCCTGAAAATAAAAGATTCAAGTAAGAGAAAAGAAAAAGGATTCACGTAAGAAAATCTTAACAAAAAGTCTCCGATGTTCTTTGAATTTGGGTCATCCATGGTGCGCCCACAATATCAGTTGTTTGGATCAGTGAACTATGTGCCCCACCTCTACAACTGGAAGCCCGAATAATGCCCACGAAAGATGTTGTCTACTGTCTTCAACAAGAACAGCATTTTCCCATGAGAAAAACTTTGATACTCGAGCGGAGTGTGACAACTGATATTCAAGCACTTAAAAATCACTTAGAAATTGCATACATGGAATACAAATAATCAATTAAACCATCGACATTGTGGGTCCCAGTTTAGATGTATCATGACCCAAAATTACACTTATTTTTTTGGCTGACTGTCCAAGTAGCGTACATTTCATGGATGATTAAAAATGAAAATATCAACTGTCTAATTTCAACAAACAACTATCCCTGAATCAGAAGTCTTTAGACTCGGTGATTCAGATCGACCCAAGTCGAGTCATGACTTGCCTGAGTCGGGTGACGTTTAAGCCCGACTCACCCACGACTCATGGTATCGAGCCGGATCCATCGTTAAGAATCCAAAGTCGAATCGGACGAGTCGCACATTACAATGACAAGATACAATTTACTAACCTATCTATCGACTCATAGGAAGAGCCCCCTTTTCTTAAACAACGGTCAGCCTTTTCTTTCAGTTTCCTTGTCCTTTTCCTCATCTCCTCTCCTTCCTTCTCCACCATTAATCTTCTTATGGCCCAACTTATCTTCCCTCTCTCCAGCCCATTCTCTAGTTGCAGCCCCACCTTCAATACATGGCTCACCAGCCTAGCATTCACCTTTTGATCCCCAAAACAAGGCCAACATAGCATTGGCACCCCTTCACAAATACTCTCCACCGTTGAATTCCAGCCATTGTGTGTCCAAAAACCTCCTAGACTAGGGTGGGCCAGAACCTCTTGCTGTGGGGCCCACTTGACTACCAAACCCCTCCCCCTCGTCTCCTCTTCGAACCCATCTGGCAATTCGACCATCACTGACCCGCGGACCGATCTGGGTCGAACCACCCACAAGAAGGGCTGGCCACTATTGGCTAGGCCCCATGCTATCTCCTCTAGCTCTTTTGTCTCCATGGAAGCTAAGCTACCAAAGCTGACGTAGATGACGGACCCTGCCGCTTGCTTATTCAGCCAGACCATGCTGCTGTGATCATGTGGCAGCAAACTGCTGGACGATCCTGATGAGTACTTATGAAGTGGGCCTATTGGAAATAACGGTATCGGAAAGTCTTGCCGGATTTTCGCCAATGCGGTTTCTTCGATGTGGTCGAAGGAGTTGTAGATCAGCCCTGAAGAGACCCTTATTTCGTTGTTCATGTGGTCCACCAGCTGGTACAATGTGTCCGAGCTGTCCGTGCCAATGTTCGGTAGATCTTTGATCCTGAGCGGTGGGAGCTCGGACACTGGTGTCTCTGATTGAGGATCTGGTAAGAAAATTCAGTTGAAATGAAAGAGAAGACTGGTCAAGATTGGCTAGGAATATAGGAAATCATTTCTAACACATGGGCCCGCGCTCTGGGTGTCCATGGCTAAGATACGTGATTGTTAGAGTAAAAAAAAAAAAAAAAAAAAAACTGTTAATTTGATGGGCTCCAGGAGATCCGGTTCATCCGGTGAGCTGGCCGTGAACATGGATTGGATCAAAACTCAGCAGTCCAATCGTCAGGTGGGCCACACATGTACGTGGAGTTTGGACCGCTAGTCATTTTTCTCACTATCATTAGAATCAGCTTAAGAACGGACTGCAGGAAGTTTCTGCAGTCGGAAGCTAGGTGAACCCACCGTGATGTTTGTGAGAAATCCACCTCGTTCATCCATTTTTCCATGTCCAAAAAATAGGTAGATCCAAAACACAAGTGGGCCACACGACAGGAAAACGTGGGAGGGAAATGCCTACCGTTGAAACTTTCTTAGGTCCACCATGATGTTTATGTGCCTATCCCAACCGTTGATAATGTCGTTCCCACTAGGATGAACTGAAAACACAAAAAATATTAGCATGATCCAAAACTTCTGTGGCCACCACTGTTTCAGTCGTTGGAAGTTCAATTCTCACTATTTCCTCTATTGTGGCCCACTTGAGTTTCGGATCTTATTTTTGGGCTCAAATCCTAACATGAGCTGGCAAAACGGATATACAGGATGGATTTCACACAAACATCACGGTGGCCCCACCTAGCTTCTAACAATCTGCAGTCGGGGCTGCAGGCAATCCGCATTGTATGGCATGTCATTACATTCTTCAATATGCACCCAACGCACCTACCGCAACCATGAAACTCATTCCAAACCGTCCATCTAGTGGGCCTAATCACTAATGTGAAAGGAAAGATAAATCAAACAGCAGGGGCACGAATTAGGCGTTACCCCCCGGAACAGCTTAGTGGGTGTTACCCCCACCGTATGGCCCACATGGATGATACTTTGTATATTCATTCCGTTTATCCGTTTCTAAAGCCCATTTTAGGATAAGGTTCCAAATATTATGCAGATCCAAATCTCAAGTGGGCCATACCACTAGAAACAGTGTGATTGAGTGTACCGCCATTAAAATTTCCAAAGAGCCAATCGTAAGGTTTTGATAGTGTTTATTTGCAATCCAAGCTCTTTATAATGTCAATAAAGTCTTGATGAAGGGGAATTATAAATATCATGTTGATCCAAAACTTTTGTGGCCCACGAAACATTTTTAATAGTTAGTTATCACTGTTTCTAGTATTATGGTCCATCTGAGATTTGGATCTTCTTAGGGTTTTGGATCAATCCTAAAATCGCATGGAAAAACATATAGATGGCTTTGATATATAGAAAGTACTTCAATGTGGGCCCCACACGATTAGGGTAACACCCACTAAGCTGTTCCCGGGGTAACACCTAATTCGAGCCCATCAAACAGTTGTTTTATGACTTGATTGGTTATCCATTAATACATACACTCAATATTGAGATACTACCTTACCATACACTCATACAGTGGGTAGTGAGAAGCGGATTGCGTGAACGACCTCAATGGTGTGTTGACGTCACTAAGTTCTGTGGGCTCCACGATGATGCATGTATTATATCCAGACCGTCCATCTATTTTGGAAGATTATTATAGGTCATAGGCCCAAAATTGAGGTAAATCCAAAGCTCAAGTGGACCACACCACAAAAGCAGTGGGGATTGAAAGCTTACCATTGAAAACCTCCTGGGGACAAAAGAAGTTTTGGATCAAGCTGATATTTGTGTTTTCCCTTCATCTGTGTGACCTTATGAACAGGTTGGATGGAAAACAAACATCATGGTGGGCCCTAGGAAGGTTTCAATGGTGGATGTCATTTTCAAGATGACCTTGGGTGGTGTGGTCCACTTGAGCTTTGGATTTACCTCATTTTTGTGGCCATCCCCTATAGTAATCTTGAAAAATAGAATGGACGGTGTGATATAACTCATACATCATAGTGAGGTTCACAAAACAAAACTTGGTGACCACAACCATCAAGTTTGTTACCTAAATATTAGATGTAGGGCTAAAAAATTAGCTCCATTTGTGACTTAGTGAACCATATGGTTGAAAACAATATACATGGTAATGCCCACTCTCTAAATTGTTTCCCTTATGTGGCTCACCTAAATCACAAATGAACCTTAAGTTTTTTACTTTATGCCTATATTTTTCTGTGAAATTAATCTTATGGTTCACATGGATTTCACACAATCATTATAGTAGGCCTTTTAAAAAATAAAAAATGCAAGTGTATCTTCCAACTATTTCAAATCTATGGATCACCTGAAACTAAGATGGGGAGGATTGTTCAGCCCTACATCTAAGATTAAATAATGCACCTGATAGTTGAAGTGGATTTAAGAAAAACCTAACAGTGGTCCCCACCGCTAGCAAGCTCCTCTAGTGCATAAATGTCTCCCTCTCCGTCTCTACTTTACTGCTTACCTAATGGAGAGAGAGAGAGAGAGAGAGAGAGAGAGAGAGAGCTATGTGGGCCCTCTCTCTACATTAATTACAGTGGGGCCTACTTTAGTTGGCCATATCTTAAGACTGCAGATAAGATCTCCTGCGCAAAAGCGAGAGAGAGAGAGAGAGAGGGAGAGCAATTCTCAGCTCCAACTGGTTGGACTATAAGCTACGGGCCACCGAGTGGATAACTTTCAACCTTTCTTGTGTACCACACTTGTATTTTTCTATTTATCAATGGTAGAGATTGTTTTCATCGATGGAACCCATTTCATGATTAGATTTGGCTAATTTTGCAGTGGCCAACCTATTAGAAGAGTTGGATGTTACTGCACCTAAAAGATAGGAATTTATCTACTTGGTCGAAGGTACCTTCTGGTCAGGTTAGCCCCACCCTATTTACTCATCAAGTAGGTTACACCATATAAAACAATGTCCAGCTTTACAAATAGCGATGAGTGGATGTCGTATACAATGAAAAAGTTGGAAGTTATCTACAGGTTTAACCGTAGCTTATCCAACAGGTTGGACATGAGATCTCCTATATATAAAACTTCGATAAATGATCATATACAGCTGGAAGTGCCATTAAAACATGGCAAAATGACACAGGGCGCGACCATGGAACAACGATCGTACGTATAAGAAAGCTATGTGTCATGTATGTGGAATTTCACAAACATCGGCTGCATGTGATCATTTCTTGTGCTTTTTAGAATGACCCACCTTACCCATTCTTCCCACCAACAACAACAAGAACACCAACAACAAGAAATCACTGTGATAGTTTGGAACATGCACACCTTGTATGGGAAGATAGCCCTTCTCCCGGAGCAGCGGGAAGGCGGCACAGGTGACAAAGGATGTGGCGCTGCTCGTCCGTAGGATGATCCTAGGTATCTTCAAGTGGTCAGCCACAGACTGCGTGAAGTGCAAGACGGCGTCGGAAACAATGCATGCGATCGGATCACGTGGGTCCTCCTTTGAGAGCATACGAGCCATGAGATCACTAAATGGGCCATGGCAATTGGCGTTAAGGAGCGCGACAAAGGCCATGACGTCGTCCTTCCATACCTGATCAGTCGGTAAGCCGTCAGGTATGGGCTCAAAATTGAAGTTTGGATAGTTGGATGGATGGGGGGAGTTGAATTGAGTGTGGACTATGGTGATGGAGAATCCTTTGGAGTGTAGGATTGTGGCCAGCTGAAGCATGGGAGTTATGTGGCCTTGCAACGGGCATGGGAAAAGCACCAAATGGGTGCGTTTCCTTGGCTGCCTAGCTCTCTCTTTTGATCTAGCCATTGTCATTTGAGTTTTGGTTTTGGAATGAGAACGGGTCACCTGCATTGGCTGATATATAAAGGAGAAAAACTATAATACTCTGGTGGAGTGTGAAGGATGATACACATGCGCTTGAAATTACTTAGAAATTGCTTCACTGTATGTAGGCAATTCAAAGTGAACTGTCCGAATTATGGTTGCAGTTTAGATGTGCAATGAATAAAAAACTTACACCACATTAATTGGCGGAGATTTATTGGGTGGTTAAAATGAAATTACCCAATGGCCATATTTGTTTTGTCCTCAGTTTTCGGCAGTTGAGTAACATTTTTGGCCACACAATGATATTTAGGGCTGTCAGTGTGTCGGATACGGGCCGGATTAGTGATGATCTGTATCCGATCCGAATCCGATTCGGATCACAAGTATATGATCCGAACCCTGACCCGTTTAAATTTTTTGAAATCCGTTTCCGATCCGATTATGATCCGACCCGATATCCGAGAGACCGAGAGAGAGAGAGAGAGAGAGAGAGAGAGAGAGAGAGAGAGATGCTCGTGCATGGAGAGTAGAGACGAAGGAGACGGCTTTTTTTTTTTTTTTTTTTTAATCGGGTCTAGTCGTTAACGAGCCGGATCAAGGTTGATCCGAATCCGACCCAAATATTAAAAAGATCATCTTTGGGTATCCGTATCCTGACCCGATTATTCGATTATTGATCCGAATCCGATTAAATTGGATCGGATATGGATCGAATACGGATCAAGATCCATGCCGTTGACAGCCCTAGTGATATTACACAAGCATGTTAGAACCAACTGTGCAGCTCGATTCCAACCAGTTGAGCCTTGACCTTGAGTGCCAAGATAAGCAGATACGTCGTGCTCAACCGTATATGACCAAAGGCTTGAGAAGGTCAATCTCCTATTCAGCCACTCATAGGTTGATTCAAAGTGATTAGGCGAGAGTAGGTTCATCCTCTAAAAATGGGTTGCACCTTTCCTTCCAAGGAGATAAGACTTTCACATTCAGTCTGACAACAATGACATGCAATCCTACAGGAAGAGAACGGGTTGTGTTAAGATAGATTCGTCCAATGGACGTGAACTTGTGATTACAGGTAGGGTTTTGCAGTGGGTGTGGACTCCTAAGCTGTGGACTTGTGATTACAGCTAGGGTTGTTCAAGCCGGCGTGGACTCCAAGGCTGATATTTGGTTTACTCTTCATTCATGTTTACACGACTTTATCAACAGGTTAGATGGTAAATTAAATAAACATGGGAAACAATACCGCTTTCCTAGGAAGTTTTTAACGGTATGGCATGCAATAACCACTGTTTCCAGTAATATGGTCCACTGTTTCCAGTAATATGATCCAATATGGTTCACCTGACATTTGGATCTTCTTCAATTTTTAGCTAACACCCTAAAACAAATTGAAAAAACAGATGGACGGCGTGGATATAGGATACATACATTAATGTTAGCCCCACAGCAATGACTCATACTGTCTTGGGTGAGGCCGGGCCGCACGATCCCCTCCACCCAAGGGTAGTGTAGGTTGAGCATCACCGGGCTCGGATTAGGTTTTACTGGGTAACCAGCTTAGTGGGTGTTACCCTTACCATAGGGCCCACCTTGATGATATGCTGTATATCCACTCCTTCCCTTCATTTTTCCATCTCATTTCCCCAAACATTAAGCACATCCAAATCTCAGGTGGACCAAACCACAAAAAACAGTAATGATTGAACACTCATCATTAAAAGCTTCCCAAGGCCCACTATAAGAAGATCCGTAATGTTTATTAGCCATCCAAGCCGTTGATAAGGTCAACCAGAACTGGATGAAGCAAAAGTACAATGATTAGCTTGATCCAATACTTTGGTGGCTGCAAAAAAATTTAATGCCCATTCACTACTTTTTCCAGTGGTGTGGTCCACCCGAGATTTGGATCTGCTTAAATTTTGGAATAACCACCTTAAATGAGCTGAAAAAACAGATGAGAGGCGTGGATATAAAACCAAATCATCAAGGTGGGCCCCACACGGTAAGGGTAACACCCACTAAGCTATTACCCGGGTAACAGCTAATCCGCTCCCAGCATCACCAAGTTCTCAGCTTTTACAAATGGGTCCCACTACTTTATGGGCCTTGTCGTTCGTCCAAACCACAAGGCGCCAAGAGATTAGTTATATCCTCGGCCGAGGACATAGGATCTCAGCCTTTTGCAAACATGAATTAATTGCAGCAATCTCTGCCTCATAAAAGCATAAGACAGAGCCGTACTGAAAGAAAGAGACACGGGTGATTTGGGTAGCGGATTAGGTGTGGCCCCGGCCTCACCCAAGACGGTGGGGCCCTTTCCACAGGGCCCACCTCGATGTATGTATTCCATGTCCAAGCAAATCAAAATCTTAGGTGGACCATGCTATAAGGAAAAAGTGGTGATTGAATGCTCCACCCTTAAAAACTTCTTTGGGCCCACCTTAATGTTTTTCTAATGCTTATTTGCCATCCAAACTGTTGATAAGGTCAGACAAACCTAAGTAAAGGAAAAATAAATAAATTTCAGTTTGATCCAAAGCTTTTTAGTCCATGAGAAGCTTTAATGGTCAATCATCATAGTTTCTCACAAGAATATCCATTTGAAATTTGGATCTCTTACATTTTTTTGGCTCATGCTATGGAACACTTGGCAATGGATGGACAACATGAATAGAGAATAAATACATTAAGGGTCACCTAATACACCCACTCATGCATGTGATGTCATCAATGGTAGACCACTGCAAACACGACGCCGGGGGAATTGATTAGCTGCAGGCTTTTGCTACCCTAGTACATACTCTGGACAAAACAACTTCCCAACCAACCCTGCAGTGGTCCCATTTCTGATAGAAGCCTGGCCAATTAAAATATCCCACCACGTTGCTTACAACTTCAACCATTTCTGATAGAAGCCTGCAGGCCGATTAAAATATCCCACGTTGTCTACAGACTTTAAGTCCTAGTCCGAAGTCCGATTGGATGAACAGTCTTAAGCTCTGATTTGTGGCTGTCTCGCCTTTTAGCCCAGTTGTAAGATGCCTAGGGGCGTGTTTGGCGCACGGGATTAGGCGGGATTACGTGGGATGGAAGTCTTTTTAAGGTAATTATTACATTTTGGTGGGATTGGTTTTAATCCCGTGGGATGGTGCATCCAGGGTAGCCATGTTTGGAAGGGCGATTACAACATGAGATTTGACATAGATCCCTCCCAGATGTGTTTGGAAAGAGAGGTGAGTTGGTGCCATGGACTGTCATGCAACAGCCTGGTTTGTTTGGAAACGTGGAGTGCGTGGAGTGCTTGGACGAGGATTGGAAGGTAAGGGCTGCTGTCAAAGCTGTGTGGGCCCCACCATGATGTACTTGTTCAATCCATGCTGGACATCCATTTTTCCACCTCATTTTAGGGCATGGGCCCAAATATGTGGCAGAAACAAATCTCAGGTGGACCACACCATAGGATACAGTGGTTATGGAACTGGTGTAGGGTGCACCAGCCCATCCGTTTCCGTCCAGAAGAAGGCCACGGTTCTGTGGGCCCGATGAGGATGTTTATTTGCCATCCAAACTGTTCGTAAGGTCACAAGGACCTAGATGACGGGTAAAAATAAATATCAGATTGATCAAAGACTTCTGTGACCGCCAAGAATGTTTCAATGGTAGACGGTCAATCTCACTTGCTTTTTGCTAATGTGGCCCACTTGAAATTTGAATTCATCTCATTTTTGGTATAAATGCTTACAAAGACCATGAAAAATAAGTAGACGGTTTGGATATGATACATACCTACAAGTGGGGCCCACAAAACTTGCTGATTTCAATACGGCTTCCAAGTCGATGAAGTACGGTTCGCCAGTCAATCCACCAATGGATGGGAGTGGTGATTTACTCCGGTCGAGGATTGCATGGGAAAGCCTTGCGCAAGAAGCTATCTATCTGGGAACTAGGGTGGGCCCACATTGATTTGTTCATATTAATCCACCCCGTCCATCCGTTTTGGGAGCTCATTGTAGGACATGAAAAAAAAAAAGAACCGAATCCAAGAGTCAAGTGGGCCTCATTAAAGGAAAAGGTGGTTAGGTAAATTCCTACCGTTGAAACCTCCCTGGGTCCACAGTGATGTTTATATGACATCCATATCGTTCATAAAGTCACTACTACTGGGATGAATGGGAAAAACAAGTATTATCCTGATTCGAAACTCCTGTTGCTCCACAAATATTTCAACTGTGGACGTTCAAATGTTACGTTTTCGGCCCACTTGATTTTTGGATCCTGTTCATTTTTGTTTTCATATCCTAAAATGAGCTCCGAAAACTGACTGACGGTGTGGATTTATCTATGGAACATCACTGTTGGCCCACCAAAGTTCCCAGCGTAGAAAATTATCTCTACGCAAGTACGTTGGAAATCCGGGCCCGTGTACTCCTGCTATGCAATGGATTCCCACCATTGGTTTTGAGAAATCCCACCATTATGGCCGGTGTTCCAGCACGAGATTCGATGTGGTATTTTAAACATAAATCCCCTCTATCCAAACAGACGTATGGAATTTGGACGGTGGGATTTCGTAATTCCATCCCACGTAATCCCGCCTACTCCCGTGCGCCAAACACGCCCTAGGCATTTCAACCGCAGGTCTCAGGTTCGAAATGCTAAGGAAACATGGTGGGGGAAACACGGCAATCCCACCGATGGGTGGGTGCATTGTGTGATTAACTGTGTGGGTATGTTGCCCAGTTAACAGGGTGAGTGAGTTAACTGACCAGCCAAAACAGAAACTCATGTGGGCCATAGCACATGGGATGGGATGGGTTGAGATGGGACACCCACTCCTGGATAGGGAGTTACCTTAAAAATAAAGCTGCTCTGCAACTCTTTTGCCCCGTAGAAAATCGGACGTGGATTGCATCCGACCCCTGGTCGGACCCTTAATCATCCAGCCAGATTTGTGTGGGAGCCCACTGTAAAGTATCTGTTGATTCGTGCCGTCCATTCCTTTTCTAAGATAATCTTAAGGTATGGGCCTAAAATGAAGAAGATCTAATGGTTTAGTGGACCATGCCAGAGATGACTCTTGCATTTAATGCAACTTGTATTTATGCTTTATGCATTTAATGCACATTAATGCAACCCAAGATTACTATCCAGTGTGGTCTACGAGACCTTTGTACTTGTTTTATTTTTAGGTCCATGCCACTGACATGATCTTATAAGAGAGATGGACTCTCCTACTTGTTTCATTTTTAGGTCCATGCGATAACATGATCTTATAAGAGAGATGGACGGCTTGGATATACATATACATCAAGGTAGGCTCCCACACAAGACTGGTCGGACGCTTAAAGGTCTGACTAGGGGTCGAATGCAATCCGCGTCCATAAAAATCAAGGGTGAGCATCCTCTCTCAACTTGTAATTTCCTGCACTGTGACTTGTTAGGAAAATCGACAGCAGAAGCCGAAACACGCAGAGCAATGCGAGATCAAACGAGTAAACAAGATGAAAGCAAATCACACATAAGCATTTACCACAAAAGACTCCGAATTTACGTGGAAAAATCCCTCAACGGGTAAAAAACCATGGCACAAAGTGATCCACTATGAATAACAGAGATGACAAAGATTGACAGCCCATAAGCAAGGAATAAACAGAGAAAACACCAAGTTCTCTTTCACACACACCTCTCCCATCTTCCTAACACAATTAGGAAACCTTAGACACCTTAGGATACCATCTAAGTCGGGATTACAACTCCTTAAATAGGCAAAACACCCGAAATATAAACATCTTGCGCAATATTGCGAGCTGCGCAAGAAATCCGCGCGGACCTCCGACCAGTCAGCCAACACACAAAGCAGTCCAAGGGAAAATACCCGTCTCTGCCTCACTGCCGACCGGTCGCCTGATCAGTTGGAGCCCTCTGCAGACCGGTCGGTCGACCGGTCTAGGCACTTAAAAACTATCCAGTAAACCTGCTGCGCATCTTGGCTATTCGGCTAGACCGATCGCCCGACCGGTCTGAGCACCCAACGTGCACAGTTTGAAGGCTACCCCAATAATTTCCACCGAGACTTTAAACAACGAATCAACACCATCATCGCAATGGCATCTCATCTTCAATTATAGCTCCACCGCTTCTCGTGCCACCATCAACCCTAACCTTGCAAATCCACGCCCTTTATCGCTCTTCTCATGTGGCCCTGGGGCACTTGCCACATATGAGCAACAGTGGATCTCGTTGCCTTTCCTGCAACTCCACCATGAATTGTGCTCCTGATCAACATGTAAAGATGATCACACCTTCGTGCCTTCGTACACATGAGTGCCTCCTTCAAGATTACACAATAATGATCGCGAATGATCGCGATCGATAAAATGTACCCTTTCGCCTCGAGTGCACCAAGAGAAATCATATTTATCTTCATCTTGGGGACGTGCTTCACATCTTCTAGGACTCGTTTGACCCCATCGAACATCTTGATGCGCACAATACGAATACCCACAACCTTATGAGCGTAGCCATCGCCCACAAACATCGATTCACTACCATACTCCCTATGTGTAATGAACTCCGGTCAGGACATACGTGACATGAATCCCTTGAATCTAGGATCCACTCACTACCGTGAAATTCCTTGCTATAAACAGTCAGAACTTCACACAGATCACCACCGTTCTCTACAGTATTGGCTCCCTCTCTAGAAGAATTTCTATACCTCTCTTGCTTCATCCTGGTATTCTGACAATCCCCTCTCATGTGACCCTTCTGTCCACAATTCCAGCACTTCACCTTAGCCTTCCCTTTGCCCTTGGCCTTAGATCCCAATTTCGAATATCCTCCATACTCAGAACTTCTTTCCCTCATAACTAGTGCCTCTAAGGAATAATGGGAAGTCACGTCAACACTTTTCTTTCCCATCATCTTCGACTGGAGGGTTGAGATAACGGTCTCGAGGTTTATGGTTTCCCTCCCTGCGCACACAGAATCCCTAAATGACTCATATGAATCTGGAAGAGAATTCAACAGAATGTATGCTTGATATTTGTCCTTCATCGGTTCATCGATCTCCACCAACTTGCAAGCCAGCCTATTGAACATGCTTAGGTGGTCCTCCACCTCCGTTCCCTCAGTCATCCTCAAGGTGAACAACTATATCAACATATGCATGCGATTCTCTAGAGACTTCTTGGCATAAACCTTCTCTAGCTTCACCATCATTTCAGCCGCAGTCTTCTCTTTCATGACATGATAGAGAACATCATCCATAAGGTTTAACAGATTGAGGTTCTAGCATTCTTGTCGAGCCTTGTCCATTCATCATCTTTCATAGTATCGGATCGCTTTCCAAGAGCTTCATCAAGCCCTTGCTGAACTAAGAAGGATTCAGCCTTCACCTTACATAACTCAAAGTTATTTTTCCCGGAGAACTTCTCTACATCGAACCTTGCGCCCGATCCTATCTTCTCGTCTCAGATCTGAATTTCACTCCACCCCAACTTTAGCTTTGATACCATTTGTTGGGAAAACCGACAGCAGAAGCGAAAGCCGAAACACGTAGAGCAATGCAAGATCAAACGAGTAAACAAGATGAAAGCAAACCACACACAAGCATTCACTACAAAAGACTCCGAATTTACATACAAAAACACCTCAACGGGTAGAAAACCATGGAACAAAGCGATCCACTGTGAATAACAGAAGATTATAGGGATTGACAGCCCACAAGCAAGGAATAAACAGAGAAAGCCCCAAGTTCTCTCTCACACACACCTCTCCCTTCTTCTTAACATGATTAGGAAACCTTAAACACCTTAGGATACCATCTAAGTCGGGATTACAACTCCTTAAATAGGCAAAATACCCGAAATAGAAACATCTTGTGCTTTGTGCAAGAAATCCGCACGTACCTCCGACCGGTCGGCCAGCACACAAAACAATCCAGGGGAAAATACTCATCTCTTCCTCACTGCCGATCGGTCGGAGCCCTGTGCAAACTGGTCGGTCGACCGGTCTGGGCACTCAAAAACTGCCCAGTAGACTTGTTGTGCATCTAGGCTATTCGGCTAGACCAATCGCCCAACCGGTCTAAGCACCCAACACGCGCACAGTTTGAAGGCTACCCCAACATGACTTTCATTGGCTGATTTTTTGGCCTAGTGGTACCACACGGGGACACATTCAATGGGTGAGATGAACGTGATACATACACCATGTGGGCCCCACATCTGCCCAACACCATTATAAGATTTCTCAGTGCATGCGTACCATTCATCTCACCTAACCAGAGTATCAAAGTAATTTTTGCCAAAGAGAAGATGAAAAGCACCAACATTGTGCACTGCTTTGTTTTTTCCTCTTTTGGAACGAGAGAGAGAGAGAGAGAGAGAGAGAGAGAGAGAGGAGCTAGTCCACAATTTACAGGAGATCTTACCCACGCAATTACATCCTTACACTTACGTCCGTACACGTGGCATATATATGCATGCAACTCAAAAGTGTCCAAATCTACCAAGGCACAGTCATTAGATGATCTGGACCGTCCAATTGGGGTTATCAGAGCCAGTGGCTCTAGAGAGAAATTGTTAGCAGTCCTAATTTAACGGCTAGATAATCAATGATTCGGACGGTCTGGATTTAGATACATGTGTAACATATGTATAGAGAAGTTGTGCTGGGGCATTTTTTATAAAACCATATGGGAGTACAGTATGATTCCTTACCACGAATAACTTAGGAATAAATGAAAAGCTAACATTCTTTAATTTTTAGGTCGGGACCTTAATCTTGAGTACTGCCCACCTAAAGTGGGCCACAGGGCTTTCATGTGTTTGGCCCATGATGCCTCATGGGGCCCACAGCAGAGATGTCTTGATGAACGGGACCATGCATGCTGCGGGGAGCTCAATAAATGGCCCATGTTCTAATAAATGATGATGTTTGCTATTGATTTGTGAAGTTGAATGGACCGGCTGAGGATTTTTATTTCAATGGTCCCCCTTCAGCTAATAACGATTTGGCATGAATTCCTCACTAACCATTTAGGGCTTTTTCTGTGCTTGTAAATGCATTGTATCCGAATCTCAAATCTCATGGTAAATGAATCACTGATGTGAATTGGAATTCTTGGTTGTACTTGGAAGCCCGTAATTAAAATACACTGAAATTTAAAAGTTGTGTTTAGATGCTTATAATTAAAATGCATTAAGTAAAACAATTTTAATATTCCAAAATAATATATGTGACATTTGAAATAATAATTGTAATAAGTCTATTGACATATGTACTTTAGCCCAAATAAGGAATTTATAAGCCTTAGATTGGCCGTAAAAGTGGGCCCAAAAAATCTAACCATTTTTTATTTTTGCATCCAATTCTTATCACACATTTGCATTCACATTCAAATTCATACAATTATGTTGCATTACATTTCACATTAATTTCAATTACCATCACCAAATGACACCTTTTGTCTTCATTTACCATTGATTACAGCCATTTATCATCAGTCAAACCACCCCTTAATATAGTGTCATGGGCATGGGCATCTATAGTTTTGCTTAGAAGACCAGCTCCACACGTTGCAAGATGTGACGCTCTATCCACTTATCAAGTTGGCCACACCATATAAAAGCAATATTTAGACATTGATAACTAACAAAATTTAGGTGTAGGCAGCTCGATGAATTAGTGGGTGTGGCTGATTTTACACAATGCGATCATCCTCGCGATTGTGCCAACCTATTGGACAGTTGGATTTAACACTCACATGAAAGTTTGGAAGTTATCCACTGAGTAGATTATGGTTCAACCTGTTCGATGTGAGACCTCGTATAAATAATGTATGGATGACATTAGAATCTGTCAAGTCACGTTTTGCTTGATGGTTTTTTCTTTCTTTTTTAATTAGTTTCTATTGAGTCAACTCGGCCGACTCAGGTGTCAGTTTTTTACTGAATTTTCAAATTTTAAACTTACGTAAAATGAACTAATTGGTTAAGTTCCTGGGTCCCACATCGACAGGAGGTGGGCCTCAAAATAAAGCCGATCTTGAATAGTGGTACTTAGAGCTTGATCTGAAATGTCAATGACAAGTCAGTGTACTCCCTTTTGTGATTAGAATCTTGTACAACAGCTGTTTTATAAATACCAAGTCTGTGGGCTATCATGTTTTAAACCTAACATCAACTGATCCGTACATCAGGTTCTATCCTCTATGTTAGATCATTAGGATAAAAATAAAATAGATCTAAAATTCAAATGGGCCACACCCACATGGAATTCTAACATTTAGGATAAAAATAAAATAGATCTAAAATTTAAATGGGCCACACCACATGGAATGATAGAGTATGGGCTGCTACATAGGTTTGTATGTGGGGCCACCATAGTCTTCATCTTTCATCAAAATTGTTAATCAGGTGTAACTCAGGAGGATAAAGAGAAATACCTTAGTTAGCCTGATAGAAAAAAATAAAAAACTCAGCCAGGTGCACTGCATGAAGTTAGGGCCTGTTTGGAACAATGCATTGTATTGCATTCCATGGGATTTTCATAGCGATCTCCCTGTACAATGCATGTGATCAGCTGCGTGTATTGTGGCAAAATGAAGTATGTGCTGTATTTAGATAGTCCATACATTTTTCATCAGCCCAAAAATGAAGTAGATCCAAAGCTCAAGTGGACCAAACTACAAAAAAATAGTGGGGACTAAACGCCTACCATTGAAAACTTCTTAGGGGTAACAGACATTTAGGATCAAGATAGTATTTGTGTTTTCCATTCATCTATGTCTACTTAATCTTATGGAAAGGTTAGAGGGCAAATAAACATCATGGTGGACCATAGGAAGGTTTCCATGATGGGCGTCATTATCCCATTGCTTTCAATGGCGTGGGGCACTTGAGATTTGGACCTATCTTATTTTTTGGCTCATGCCTTAAAATAATCTGGCAATATCAATGGACAGTGTGGATATAAGACATATATCATGGTGGGGCCCACAAAACTTTGCCAGGTCAACACAACATGGATTTCCTGTTTGTTCTACCCTGTTCAATCCAAGCCCTCCCAACAGGCTGGATAATGTCACGATTGCATTAATGCAATACAATACTTCCAAATTCCACCTTCCAAATACATTCTTCCCATTGGTGTGGCCCATATCGTTGTCTATGTTAGGAATTACGGAAGTGTGGGCCACCAGGATCCGACGGTCTACACGATGAGAACCTTCGCAAAGCCGAGGATATGTGGTGTGATCCAGCGATCCACCTATTTGCTACAGGAGCAAGTGGGTCTGATCACCCCTCTGATCCTACGGTGAAGATGGTCTCCGGATCAGATCTATGGCTCAGATCTGATGGATGGACCAGATAAACTCTTTAAGCCTATCCCTCTCTTTTCTCTCCGTATATCACTAATACATTTCCTCTTACTTGTGTATTTGATTACGGAAAGACTCCTCTTATAAATAGAGGAAAAAGAGATAAGGGATGAGATGAGATAAGGTTGGTTTAGCCTTATCTTATCCCATCTCATCTTCTTCCGAATTCTAATTGAATTTCAAACTCTCGGAAGAAGGAGGATGCGGGAACATCCTTATGGGCCCCACCCACAAGTGGTTGTCCACAAGTGGGCCCCATGGGTCCACAATCAACATCTCCCACTCAATCACATTGTAGGGTAGGCACATCATGAGAGTTCATCTAGCTCATCACATAATAATCAAAACCAAAGAATCATGATCAAAAGAATCAGAAGCGTGAGACCAGCTGGAACACCGTTATCTTCTCACAGGTGTTTGAGTACTAAGAGACCACCTATCTAGCACTCAATAACCCAAGCTTTGCATTGCCTGTCCTAGTCCGCATGACCACACCGGATAGACTTAACTCCCAATCTGGAGTACTCGGCCAACATACGCACTTATCCAACTTATCGAGTTTATTCTGAAAAACTTGGTTTTCTACAAATATCAATTTGAATTCTTTTTAAAGTAATATATATACATATATATTTTGAAAGAGAATATCGTTTGTAAAAGTCTAAGAAAACTCGATACTGCCGGCGGATAAGTCTTCAAGTGCGTATTTATAGTTCTAGAAACTTGGTGTAGCTATCACGGGATCTTCTCCACGCAGATGTGTAATTTGAAATTGATCAAGCCGCTTTCCTAGCATAACCGAGTCTGACCAATCAAGGGCCTTTCGTCATCGTATACTAAAGTAACGACACTCAATCTCATCCTTTGTACACAAGAGGAGGGTAGCTGAGGACACAAAGAGTCACCTACGGGACTGGCTACTCGCACGTTGCAATGATTAGATCGAATCAAAGCAATCTGTAGGTAATAGGTCCAAGCACGTGGCTACAATCCACGCCGTAAAGTAGACAATACTAGGTATCTGTCGGGTCTACAGTACGCAAGTCATCTCACATGAGGTATGACTCATCTCATAACCTCACGACTTGGCTGTGATTCAGGCCATAACATTATCCACATTATGAGTAATGGTGCGACTATGTTATTCGACTTTGTCAGTCTCATCTTCAATCTTATAGGACTGAAGGCGGATACAACTCATTTGCATCCTCATCCTTTATTATTTTCAATAAAGGGTGGTTCATAACTCAGTGTATGAACATCACCCCAAGTGTACCTCTCTTGTACATTTAGGGTTGGTCAACCCGTGCGAGTGGGTAACCGGCCTGCCGATAATAGTTGAAATCCTACTTGATCTCAAAGAAAATGCTGATGATCTACATACCTAGTCTAACAAGTGCTCAATACTGAATAAAATGGAATTTATTATTCATGAAAGATCAACGATATATGATACAAGCATATCAATCAAGCTTTCCTCAATCCCATCTGCCTGACGTGAACCTGAAATAGATCTCTAGCTATAGGTTTTGTCATGGGATCAGCCATCATTTCCTTGGTAGGAATGTAGCTGAGGATAACCTTCTTTTCTTTCACTTGATCACGAACGTAATGATACTTTATCTCAATGTGCTTCGATTTTTGGTGGTGTTTGGGATCCTTTGCCAAGTCAATGGCCGAGGTGTTGTCTATCCTCAACGATATAGGCTCATGTAAGCTTGGAACAACACCCAATCCTTGTAGGAATCTGCGAACCCATACACACTCTTGAACTGCAGCACAACATGCAATGTATTCGGCCTCTATAGATGAAAGTGCCGTGGATGTCTGTTTCTTACTCGACCAAGAGATAGCTCCCCCTCCGAGCAAGAAAACATATCCTGAAGTAGACTTTCCCTCATCGACGTCATTACCCCAGGCGGCATCTGAATATCCTTTGAGCTCGAGACTCGCGCCTTCATAACACAGCATCAAGTCCTTGGTTCCTCTGAAATAGCGGAATATTCGTTTCACGGCTTGCCAATGAGACTGTCCCGGGTTACTCTGGTAACGGCTGACTATGCCAACTACATAGCTTATATCTAGTCTGGTGTAAAGCATAGCATACATTAAGCTGCCTACTGCGCTCGCATAAGGTACTGAGGACATTGCCGATTTCTCAGCTTCTGTCTGGGGACACGATTTCCTGTCTAACTTGGTAGCTTTATCCATAGGGGTTTCAACAGCTTTTGAATTTTTTCATTCTAAACCGCTCTAAGATCTTCTGTATATAAGTGGCTTGTGACAAGCCTAAGAATCTCCTAGAACGGTTCCTGATGATTTTAACCCCTAGAATAAAGTTGGCTTCACCAAGATCTTTCATCTCAAAGTTCGAGAAAAGCCAATCTTTAGACATCATCAACAATTGCATGTCATTACCAGCTAATAGGATATCGTCTACATATAGAGATAGTATCAGAAAAGATCTTCCAGACCGTGTCATGTATACACAATGATCTTCTTCACTCATTGTGAATCCAAAAGTGGTGATGGCTAAGTGGAACCTCATGTACCACTGCCTTGAAGATTGTTTCAACTCATAAATAGATCGTAATAACTTGCAGACTTTCTTTGGATACTTTTTATCCACATAACCTATGGGTTGTTGCATGTAAATATCTTCATCCAAATCACCATTTAAGAAAGCAGTCTTTACATCCATCTGATATAACTCTGAGTCTAAACTTGCGACAATGGACAAGATCATGCGGATTGAGGAAAATTTTGCAACAGGTGAAAACGTTTCCTCATAATCAACACCTTCTTTTTGTGTAAAACCTTTTGCAACTAATCTTGCTTTGTACTTGTCCACTGTACCATCTGCCTTTCTTTTGATCTTAAGTACCCACTTGTTACCAATTGCTTTGCGATTGGAAGGCAGATCTACAAGTTCCCAGACTTTATTCTTCTCCATGGAGGCAATCTCCTCGTCCATGGCAGTTACCCAATCAGCCGAATTCGGAGATAATAACGCATCCTGATAAGAATCAGGTTCATCATCGTCAACCGCAACACAAGAGAAAGATTGACCATCGATATCGAAATATCTTCTGGGAATCAAACCTCTTTCACTTCGACGTAACTCAGGAGCCTGCTGAGATGTACTCCCACTGTCTTGATGAACTATAGGAGTATCTCCATTTTCAGAAGTAGAACTCCCACTCTCCTGAGATACATCGAAAATTTCAAAAAGTTCGGTGGAAACCTTTTGTTTCTTTCGGCTGGGGTATCTGTCTTCGACGAAGGTTACGTCCCGAGATTCAATCTCAGTCCATCCTCCACGATCCTCATAAACTAGAACGTATCCCTTTGAGTGCATTGGGTACCTGATGAATACGCACTCAATAGTTTTACTATCAAGTTTACTTCTATGCTGAGTAGGTAATAAAACATATGCTAAAGATCCCCAAGGACGTAGGTCGGCTAGAGAAGGAATCCTCCCAGTCCACATCTCATATGGGGTCTTAGGAACGGATTTAGTTGGGACTCTATTTAGGACGTAGACGGCTGTAAGAAGCGCGTCTCCCCAGAATGTGGTAGAGAGATTGGCATGTGCCATCATCGATCTGACCATGTCCAATAGTGTCCTGTTCCTTCTCTCTGCAATTCCATTTTGCTGTAGAGTATATGCCATAGTGTATTGCCTGATGATGCCAACGTTTGCACAGTATGATTTAAACGTTTCAGATGTATACTCGCCACCTCTATCAGATCTAAGAATTTTAATCTTTTTCTCAAGCTGATTTTCAACTTCAGCTTTGAATTTAAGAAAACAATCAAAAGCCTCAGATTTATGTGAGATGAGATACACATATCCATAGCGCGAGTAATCGTCAATAAAAGTGACGAAGTATTGGCATCTATTTCTAGCATGTACATTTAAGGGTCCACAGATATCCGTATGGATTATCTCTAGTAAACTCTTTGACCTAGTCGCTTTAGGAAATAGTTTCTTAGATATTTTCCCGGACACACAATGTTCACAAAATGGCAAATCAACCTTGGATAATGAACCTAACAGACCAGATCTAGCTAGTCTTGTCATACGGTCCTTTCCAATCTGACCTAACCTCGCGTGCCATTTTAAAGATTCAGATACTACATGTTTATTCGATGTAGCAGACAAAGCAAGAGGCGCATTATCATGTTCTACATCTAGAATAAATAAATCTGAAATCAAATTTCTCCATGCAAAGATGAGGTTATTTAGCCTTAAAGAAACTCTTGTCCCGAAAAAACGAATGTCAAAACCATTAACTAACAATCTAGAAACAGAAATTAAATTCTGGAGCATGCCGATGCATAAAGAGTATCATGGAGGGTTATTGTGTGCCCTACGCGCGTACGGAGATGATAAACACCAATCCCTAGCACGTCTTCAGCAGCGTTATTCCCCATGTACACCTTGTAGCTCCTTGTGGCTATAGGTCGAAATTCCTCGAGTCCTCGACGATCTCGTGTCACGTGCTTTGTTGCGCCTGAATCCAAAATTCACTCGTTAGATAGGATATCAATGGAAAGGATCTCAGAACAAACGCCTACAAACAAAGTATGTAGTGACTGAGGAATTACCATCTTTTTCTGGGCACACTGACGGGCATAATGGCCAGGATTTTCGCAGATGAAACAGGTAATGTTTGTCTTTTTAGGTTTTCTCTTTCCTTTCCCCTTCTTGGAATTTGGAGGAGGCGTTGCGGTCTTCTGTTCCTGATTGTTCTTCTTCGCCTTCTTGCGAGCTTTGAACTTTCTCTTGTTAGCTTTCCGCTTGTGGGTTTCTGCTGCAAAAGCCTTGGCCGAACCTGGCTGAATCACATTCATTTCAACCTCTCGTACCAGATGGCCACAAAAGTCTCTGAACATTGTGATAGAATCAGTATGGTTCAGAATCGTTTTGATTTGGGCCCATGATTCGGGTAAGGAACGATGCATAGCTATAATCTTTTGATTTTCAATTAGTTTGCACCCTACATTCCTCAAGGCGCCTATCATCTGCTCCATCTTATGGATATGATCCTTGATAGGGCAACCTACAGGCATCCTGTATTCTTGGAACTTTAATTCCATAGCCCGAACTTTTGCATCTGACTTCTGCTTATAGGCATTTGCCAGTGCATCCCAGATCCCCTTAGCGGTTTCATGCACTTCATACGTGGGTATGAGTTCTTTGTGCATTGTGCTAATCAAAACATTACGGGCTGAGCGATTTTGTTTACGCCACTTGTTGTAGCGATTCATCGCGGCCCTATGTTTACCTAGATTTCCATTTTCAGTCAATATGGGTTCTCTTGAACCCCATCCAGAGTGTGTGAAATGTCATCTTCATCCAGAAGGCTTCACACTGCGCGGGACCAGTCTTCGTAGTTGTTGCCGTCGAAATGTTGACCTTTTAGTTGATCGGCGATCAATGCTTTAGAGGCCATCTCTACATTGCATCATGTATCACTACTTAGCTATGATCTAAAGTATTGGCACTAATCATTAGAATTTCTACTAGTTATTCAAACTTTTAAGTTTATAAAAGTATGCAATCCATCTTATAAGGGATCTGAAAGCCTACATACCTGTATGGGTGGTGCAGATCAATCAAGTTCTCTAAATAAAATGAAATTCATACTTTTACGACTATCTATTTGTATAACCTACAACCCACCATTATGGGTTTATGCATCATTTAGGGAATTAATAAAACTCCCACTTAGGTTATGCACAACCTTGGGATATTAGATATATAATCTAATGAAATGATGATTTAATTTTAATCATATAAAAATTAAAGTCAAAATGAATAAATCATTAGATTAAAGAAATCAATCATGTCCATTGAACAAATAAGAGAAGTTCTTTGATTAAAGGACAATACGGTCACTACATTGATCGTGTCCATTGAACAAATAAGAGAAGTTCTTTGATTAAAGGACAATACGGTCACTACATTGATCGTGTCCATTTATGATGGATCCGATCATTACCATTAATGTTCACCATTGATGATGGATCCTCTCATCAATGTTGATCATCATGGTTGATGATGGTTCCATTCATTTGTGGACCCGTGATCAATAGTGATTATATGGATATATAAAAAATATCATTCATTTGCATACACATATGTATTAATGCACGCACATGTACATTAAATAAATCATGAGATATGTGGATACTAAAAAATTCATAATTTAAATCATATGCTTTCATTTTAATACATACATTGATCATCAATTAATTTTAGATCTAGACCGTTAATTACAAAAACGGACCATACCATCGGTTAGATCTAGCCGAAAAACCCCAAGTCGCTTCCCTTTACTTGGTCTAAATCAGTCCATAAATGGCTGATTAATGGCCCTTATACAAGATACACTTAATCTTGATATTAAGTGATTTAGGCTTTTTAGTCCGGCCCATCTCTATTTGTGCTTAATATATGATGGTCATTATAGGCTATCCATCTACATATGGATGTCCAATGATGGTCCTTTCTGTTTTATTGGTCCTCACTAATATTAATTAGCCTTTTCTTTTATAGGGGATAGGCCCATAATTCTATGAATTAGGCCCAACTCAATAATAAAAAAATAGGCCCATCAGCCCAACCATCAAGCCATGGCCCAATAATCTTAAGCCATGGCCCAAAAGGATAGTCCCATATCCTATATCCTTAAGCCATGGCCCAATAAGAAAAGGTCCATGTCCTTTTGAAAGGCCAGGCCCAAAAGGGCTATTGTCAAGTTAGGCCTTAAAAGGCCCAAATTTCTCAAGTGATAGCCCAAAAGGATAGGCTCTTTTTTTTTTTTTTTTTCAAAAGGCCTATTGCCAAGCCAAGCCAAAAGGCCCATTTTGAATCTCCAGTCCTGGCCCAAAGGGCCCATATCTCAGCTCCAACCCAGGCCCATAAAGGCCCAATCTCTCTTTCTTCTTCCATATTAGGGTTTTGAAGAAACCCATCAATGGCTGCTTCCATTAAAAATGAGAGATCTGGCTGGGGCAGCGGCGAATAGCTCATGCCCCATCATCATCATCATCATCATGCCCCATCATCATCATCGGCGGTAGCTGGCGCTGGCGTTGCTGCGGCGGCGGCCGGCGTGCGGCTGCTGCGTTGGAGATCTCGAAAAATGGGAGAGAGAGAGAGAGAGAGAGAGTGAGTGAGAGAGAGAGATGGGCAGCAGGTGTTGCTGCCATGGATTTGGCAGACGGCGACGTTGGAGGCAGCGGCCATGGCAGCTGCTGCCATGAGCGTTTAGCTCGAGAGTGAGCAGGTCGCTGCTGCTCGTGGATGGCGGACGCTACCACTGTTGCTTGCGGCGGCGGAAGCATACGCTGCTGCGGCGGCGGTCATAGTTGCCGCTGCTGGTGGCGGCGGCGGTGGCCATTGCTGTTGCCCTCTCCCTTTCAATCTCTATTGTCTTTCTCTCTCTTCCGCTGCCGTTGTTGCAGCTGGTGGCGACAGCCATGCCTTTTTCTGCCGTTGCTGGTGGAGGTTCCAGCCATGGCAGCCGCTTGCTTTTGCAAGTTTGTCATTTTTTTTCGGTGGCCCACCAGATTATTCAATCTTGATTACTCTAAAAGATCTGGTGTGCTATGTGCCACCTTTTTGATGACAATCATTCAAAATGGTGGGCTCTTGAGATGGTTTCCACATTTGTACATTAAATTACCCTTGTCTCCTAAAAAGGCCCACTTAAACTTTAGATCTGATTCACACGAGGGCCCATGACTTGGTTTGCTAGGAATTCGTTAAGAATTATGCCTTGCATACTTACGTCGGCGGTCATGGCCCATATGAATCTGGCTTAGCTCAACAGTCTTTTGGTCTTAATCACAAAATTCTAATTCCTCTAAATTAATTAATTTATGATCTCAATTTTATTAATCTCCATACCTCAGAGATAAATAAAATGAGATTTGGACAAAAAGGAATATTAATTAGATGATTAATTTGATGATCGACATATTATTAAAATTAATTTAATCTATTATCCTAAAATTAAGGCCACTTACCTCGATTGCGATTATTTCCTCTTTAAATTGGAGATCCGCCGTTCAATGCTCTGATACCACTGTTAGGAATTGCGGAAGTGTGGGCCACCAGGATCCGATGGTCTACACGATGAGAATCTTCGCAAAGCCGAGGATATGTGGTGTGATCCAGCGATCCGCCTATTTGCTACAGGAGCAAGTGGGTCTGATCACCCCTCTGATCCTACGGTGAAGATGGTCTCCGGATCAGATCTATGGCTCAGATCTGATGGATGGACCAGATAAACTCTTTAAGCCTATCCCTCTCTTTTCTCTCCGTATATCACTAATACCTTTCCTCTTACTTGTGTATTTGATTACGGAAAGACTCCTCTTGTAAATAGAGGGAAAAGAGATAAGGGATGAGATGAGATAAGGTTGGTTTAACCTTATCTTATCCCATCTCATCTTCTTCCGAATTCTAATTGAATTTCAAACTCTCGGAAGAAGGAGGATGCGGGAACATCCTTATGGGCCCCACTCACAAGTGGTTGTCCACAAGTGGGCCCCATGGGTCCACAATCAACAGTCTAATCAGGGTTTTTTATTTTTATTTTGTATTCATGGATTTAACTGCTTTTCTTACCTTACACACCAAGCATATTTCACAAAAACAGTATGGTGTGCTGTGTAAAATAGGTATATTTGCAGACGACTTTACTTTTTCGTTGATACTATTGGGATTTGAACTGGGTATTGCCTTTCCCACTAGGTGAGATTCTGTTGAATAATAGACTGCAGGCTGCAGTTAGAGATGAATCATGAATGAATGTAAGACTGAAAAGCTTTTTAGTGTGATTTTCATGGGCACATCTCTCGCAGGTGTTATTGTCTGTATAACATCGTGGGCAGGGCAGTACTTAATCCGTGACCGATCCAACTCAGCATGTCACGTCATGCTGACAGGTGACATATGGCCATCAATCCTTTCTCCGTTTCTTATGCCATGTGTCCGTTTAAGAGGGGTAAAACTGGGACGCAGATTTGCTTTCGCTTCCTGCGCTGGGATTCTAGGTGGGCCCACTCTGATGTTTGTGAGAAATCCACACCGTTTATCTATCCGTTTTGTGAGCTCATTTTAAGATGTGAGATCAAAAATGATATGGATTCAAGACTCAAGTGGGCTGAACTAAAGGCAAAGGTGGGTAGGAAAATTCCTATAGTTGAAACCTTCCTAGGTCCACAGTGATGTTTATACTCCATCCATACGGTTTATAATGTTATTCCGGCTGGGATGAACTGAAAACATAAATATTAACCTGATTCAAAACTTCTGTTGGCCTATGAATATTTCAATTGTGGACGTTCAATCCTTACCTTTTTGGCCCATTTGAGTCTTGAATGCGGCTATTTTTGTCCATACTCTCTAAAATGAGATCACAAAACGGATGGACAGTGTAGATGTATCACAAACCTCACGATGGCCCCACTTAGATTCCCAACACAGGAACTTTCGCAGTAGATCTGAGTCCGTAACATTAGAACACTTGCGTTCACATCTCAATGTACCAAAAGGCTTTGTGGTCCATTGCACGCATACATCTAACATGCACCTGTGCATGACATCTGAGCGGTTCAAATTATTGAACAAATCAAGCCAGTCCATTCATCAAGTGGCCTCACAGGCATAGGTAACAAAAAAACAGACTATTTTTAGTCAATGTGCATGATGTGAATTTAATGCAACTAAGGATCTTCCTTATTTTTGGGCCCATACCTTATCATGATCTTAGAAAAGAGATAAACAGTGTAGATAAATAAATACATTATGGTGGGCCCAAAAAGAACTAGTAAGACACTTAAAGATCCTACAAGGGGCCAGACGCAATCCGCATCGCGTCCAATTGAGCAGCCATCCCTACACAGTTGCAGGCGTATATTGGGCACTACCCACACCACGTAGCAATGGGTGTTAGAGTCCCTCGATATGGCTATCCTTTCACAACTCAAGCTTTTAGAAAAAGTGGTTGTTTGACATGGTATCAAAGCGGAAGGTCCTCGAGGGGCTGCTTGTGGAGTTCCACCCTCCATGTGCAGGGGAGTGTGTGGAATCCATAAAGTTTTTAATGGTAAAGATTCAATCAGGATTGTTTATGTGGCGTGGACCACCTAAGATTTGAGTCAGCTTCATTTTTGGAATCATACCTTAAAATGAGCTTTCAAAATGGTTGGACGGTATGGATTTAAGACAAATACATCACTGTGAGCCCCACAATCAGGGGTTCCACCCACCTCGGTGGATATGGGGTCTCACCTAATCCACTGCCTTCACAAGAGACGATGCGGCCCTTACCATAGGGTTACTGTGGGGACTCCCTTGACGTATTTATTATGCATCCGCTCTGTCCATCCATTTTTCCATGTCATTTTTAGGGCATTATCCAAAACGTGAAGCAGATCCAATTACTGGGTGAAGCATATCCAATTATCCAAAACGTGTAGCAGATCCAATTACCAGTGGTGATTGACTATTAATGAGGCCACAAAAGCTTTGTATCATGATGATATTTGTTTTCCCCGCCATCTAGGCTAATGTGACCTTATCAGCAGATTGGATGGTAAATAAAAACTACAGAAGCATTAAGATATGCTCTAGGAAGTTTTTAAGGGTAGCGTAGTCAATCACCACTGTTTCTTGTGGTATGGTCCACTTGATAATTGGATTTGCTTCATTTTTTTTTTATAATGCCCTAAAATGATATGGAAAAATGTATGGACAGTGTAGATACATAAACCATACGTCAAGGTGGGCCCCACAGTAACTCCACGGTAGGGGCCGCACCATCTTGAGTGAGGTCGGGGTCTCACCTAATCCGCTATCGATTTAGTTGGCCCACATGCCTCTGTCAAGGATGGTAGAGCAGATTAGGTGAGACCCCATCCTCAGGGTGCGGCCGTACAGTGGGGTTACTATGGGCCTACCTTGATGTATGCATTATTAATCCAAACAATCCATCCGTCTTTACCGATAATTTTAGCACATTATCCCAAAAAATGAAGCAGATCCAATTATCAGGTGGACTATAACATAAGAAAAAATGTCGATTGACCATTAATGGGCCATAAAAGTTTTAGATCAAGCTGATATTTGTTTTTTCCCTTCATTTAGGCTTATGTGACCTTATCAACCGATTGGATGGTAAATAAAGACTGCAGAAGCATTAAGATGCGCCCTGAGAAGTTTTTAATGGTAGGATAATCAATCACCATCCTTTCTCATGGTATGGTCCACCTGATAATTGGATCTGCTTCATTTTTTGAATAATGCACTAAAATAATCTCAAAAAACAGATGGACGAAGTGGATACATAATAGATACATCAAGGTGGGACCCACAGTAGCCCACGGTACATACTTAATAGAATGACTTTTCAACTTTGCTTTGCACGGCGTCATCTCTCAAAGGTCCTGCAGGGCAATTAAATCCACCAAATGCCACCTTCAGGCCCTAGTCCAAAATTAGATTGGATGAGCAGTTCCAAGCATTGAGTTGTCGCAACTTGCTTGTTGAAGAAAGACCCTTTGATATTCTTCATTTTAACGGTACGAATATTTAGATTATCAAACAATCTTCATTGTTGGCTTATTATAGATGTAAAAGGGTGTAATAAGCACAAGTGGGCCAATGTGATGTATTCGTGATATTTGACTTGTCCTTGAGATGTGTTACCACATATATCCTGGGGTTTAAAAAATTTATAAGTTTTCTATACAAAGGGCCCAACTGTTCAATGGCCTGGATCGAATACAGGTGTTAGAAGAGTGTGTGAATTGACCAGCGGACCCCACTATAGTTGTGATCCTATAAAGAATAACAGATGGTTGGTGCTTCTAAACTGCTCTGTTACAATATTGTAGTAGAACATGGACTCTATCTACCCAAGCCATGTGGAGCAAAGGGATTGCAGTGTTGTAATGAATTTCAAATATTGTAATACCCATGTAAGAATTCTTATTTAAAGAATGTTGGTCCCCAATCCGAAACACATTGAAAACGAATTCCCATCTCCTATTTTCTCTATTGCAGTTCCGGGTGCGGAAGATCTAGATTAGAGAACAGATGGCCCAATCAGGTATGCTAGTTATCTTAGTTATTTGATCTCCATACTCTGTGCATTGCACAGTCCTTCAATTCCACAATATAGATCTAACAAAGTTAGACTCATGTGGGTCATGTCACATGGGATGGGTTGAAAGGGAGCACCACACTCGTAATTTGCACTCGGGCCCACTATACTTTTTGTGTGAAAACTAGGTTGTCCATATGATCCAACTACCGTGGTTGAGGAGTTGGCTCGAAAATAAAGTTGTTGTGGGACTCTTTGGTCCCACAAAAATTATGGGTGTGCATCCTCTCCCACCACCTTGTTTCCCTTATTTGATTATCATTGGCTGAATTTTGGGCTCGATGGTACTACCTCAAGGGGACACATTCAATAGGTGACTTGAAGATGATACATAAACCATGTGGGCCCCACATCTAACTAACACCATTACAAGATTATGGTGGCAAGTACACCTCACATTGAAATTGGAAGCTACATGGCTAGTGCAATTTGAGCTGCTTACATGCCAATTAAGGAGTACTTAAACAATTTCTAAACACATGCATATCATTCATATCACACTGATCAACCAGAGTATCAAAGTTTTTTCTGCCAAAGAGAAGATGAAAGGCACGAACATTGTACATTGCTTTCATTCCTCTTTTGGAAGGGCACGGATTGGGTGCTACCCCACCGGGACCTAACTAGCTTGAGATCGACGGTCCTGTCAAGGGCTCCATGGGGCCAGCATGATATATGTATTTTATCCATGCCATTCACCCATTTTGACGTATCATTTTAGTTAAAAAAGAAAATTATAAACCTTGCATGAAACGTCAAAAAGAAATATCATTCCTGGGACCCACATCCACAGGAGGTGGACCTCAAAGAAAGCCCACCTCGAATGGTGTTGCTTGAGTTCGATATGAAATGTCAATGACACGTTGCATACTCCCTTTGAGATTAGAATCCTGTACGAAACCTGTTATATAAACACCAAGCCTGTGCGCCGACCATGTTTTAAAATGTAAAATCTACTCACTACATCAGGTTCTATCCTCTATCATTGATGTGGCCCGTATCATTGTCTAATCAGGATTTTATTTTGTATACATGGTTTGAGCAGCTTTTCCCACCTTATAGACGAAATATCTTTCAATGAGATGCAGATCATCGATGCTGAAGGCGTTGGAAAATTTTAGATCATTGCTTCTGATCATTAGTCCATCTCATCCCTAATGAGACCAACTTACAAAACACACCGATTTTTAGGATGGTCAATGGGCCATGCCTGGGCAGGTCTTGGCTTGGATTTTGTACTGTTTTGAGCTGTAGGGCTAGCCTTATTCAATTTTTTTTATTTTTCAAGCTTGAGCCCGATCTATTGACACCCTCACCCATTTTCTCTCTTGAAAAGATTATTATAATACACAACACAACTTTTAATGTATGAGACTTCTTTGGACACTACCATGATTTATATGTTAGATCCACACCATCTATCAATTTTTTTTGATCATTCTAGATCATGAGCCCAAAAATGAGGCCTATGGAGCATCATCCGTAGGATGAAAAATTGACCCTTGGTTAGAAGCCATAATCCCGAGGTAAATTCCTTGTTCTGATACCACTGATGTAGGGAGGGCAAGGTAAGTTCGATCATTGTCTCCCTCATTAAATAGATGCCTTGAATTCACAAGACGTTCAAGAGAAGATAAAAGGAAATAATTCCTAAACAAATATAAAATAATTGATGAATGAATAAAATAATGTCTGCAATGCTTTAAATAGAAAACCAAATCTTAGGACGAAGTATTAAACTCTAACTCAAACTAAAACACTTAGAAAATCCGACTTAGGGCCCGTTTGGTTGGCATATGAAACCCATTTCGAGCTTAAAATCTGGAATCCAGCAGAATTCGATTTTAACTGGGGTATTTGGTGGCAAGTTCCAGCCAAACAGGATTCTTTCTGGAAACCTAAATTGAGTGGAACCGGGATTAGTGGAAATGGTGTGGGCGACCGTTTCTAATGAAGGGAAAGAGGCGGAAGTGAGCGTCACCACCTCTATGTATGCGTTGTACATCTATGTTTTATATGTTTTATATCTCCACGGTCCATTAGTTTTGAAATCTCAATTAAGGGTATTGGACAAAAAATGAGGCAGATCTAAATCTCAAGTGGGCCACACCACAGGAAAACAGTGTTGATTGAACGTCCACCATTAAAAATTTCCTAGGGCCCACTATAATGTTTATTTGCCATCCAACTTGGCCATTTGTCTTGCGGGACTATACTAGGCCAGAGGTAAGGTTCTCAGGTGGATCTGAAGCCCAAGTGGGCCATGCCACAAGCAACGGTTGGAACACAATCTGAATTGCATCGTTTTCAACCAAACAGCAAGTTACGGATGAAACCTAGGTTCCACTTTAGTTTCTACAATTTTAGATTCCAACGGTGGAATCTAGATTTTCTCTAGAATCTGGGTTTTGCAACCAAACAGGCCCTTAGACATCTCTCATTCTTACGAAACTCCATGGTTTTTGGCCAAAATAGAAAGTTTTCAAATGGACCCAACCATGTGATTTTACACACTTTCCTTAAGCCCTTTTCATATCAGACACAACTTCTAAAACCCTATGGATCAAAAAAAAAACTTACTATGTATAGTAAAATCAAACTAACTAGGCTAATGGCCAACAATCTGGTCGAATCTTGCAAATCTGGCACGAAAAACCCGGGTTAGTGGGTTGATTGGCTTAAGTAGCTCGAGTTACTCCAAAATCATATATTATACGTCGAAAAACTCATTTCAGATTTTGAGATACGACTAATTTACAGCCCTGAAGGCTCATATCACTTTCTGCCTAATTAGGCTTCCTCTTGTACATCTTGGTCATGTAGATGTCTGCATCCGCGGCCCACTCTACATGATGAGTCTACCACTGAGGCATGACTAAGGACCCTGGTCCTCTTGTTCACTTTTTTTTTTTTTTTTTTTTTTTAAGTTAGTCATGCAAGCACCCACCCTGTTAGCTGGGCAACGAACCCACTTGGTTAGTCACACTATGAACCCACCCACCAATGGGGTTAGTGTGTCTCCTTAGCACTCAAACTGAGACCTGCTGTTGAAATGCCTAGGTGTCTTCCAGCTGGGCTAGCAGGCGAGACAGTCCTATTGTTCACTCTTTATGACGCAGGGAGGACGTGGTAGGTCGATCACCGTCTCCCTAACCGATAGTTTTTCGAATCCACGAGAAGAAATAAAAGATAAAAAGAGGAAATAAATTCCGAATAATTGATTTATTGATAACTGAATGAATAATAACGAAATTACAATGCATATAAATAGGAAACTAAACCCTAGGTAAAGTATCAGAATCCAACTCCAACTTAAACTCCTAGAAAACGCAACTTACTATAAATAGTAAACTTACTATTTATAGAAGTCGTTCAATCCCTACTAGAACTTTTGGTTTTCGGCCAAAAATAAAAAATTTTCAAACGGCCTCAACCACGTTGTTCTATTAAATATTCTAAGCCCTTTTCCTGTTGGGCACTAACTCTAAAACCATACGGATGCAAAGTTATGATCGAATTAAAACTTACTATAAATAGTAAAACTGAAAAGAAACTAGCCTAATGACCGTTGATATGGTCGATTCTCGCGATTCCGGCTTGGGCAACCCGGTGTAGCGGGGTTGGTTGGCTAAAGTAGCTCGAGCTACCCCAAATTGATATATTATACGTCCCGTAACTCATTCCGGATCGTGAGATACGACCGATTTACGGTCCTGACGGTCCGGATCACTTTCGACCCCGACCGGTCTTCTTTTACTCCATCTAGGCCATGAAATAATCAGCGACCCGTTCTACATCACTCTATTTATTTATTTAAAGTTAGTCATGCAACGCACCTACCCTATTAGCGGGGCAACACACCCACTTGGTTGAGTACTCTTGCTCACTTGAGCACGAATTTAAGTACCGCCTTCCCGTTCATGGTGAGATTTGATTGAATAACGTAATGCTGTCAGCTCCTCTCAGATGCCGTTAGAGATGGCCCAGCCAAATAAATACAAGAGCCAAAAACTTTTAAACGTGATTTTCATGGGCCCATCTCACACAGGTGCAGCTGTCAATACCATCGTCATGGGGCAGGTCATTACTTAATCCACGTCCGATCCACCTCAGCATGTCACATCATCTAAGACAGGTGAAATATGGTAGTTAATGCTTTCTTTGCTTCTCATGCCACGTGTCCGTCTGAAAGAGGTTAAAATTAGTAGGCTGCTTTCGCATGATCTCAGTGTACCAAAAGGCTATCTGGTCCATTAATTGCACGCATACATCCAGCATGCTACCTGTGTGCATGACATCAGAGCCGCTCAAGAAGTAGGTCCCACCTTAAATTGTTGAGAAAATCAAACCAGTCCATTCATCAGTTCCCCTAAGGGAGGCAGATTTAGCTTTCGCAGGAAATTCCAGAGCTGGGATGCTTAGCTGGGCCCACCGCGATGTTTGTAAGAAATTCAGCATGTGTATTCATTTTTTGAGCTCATTTTAGGGCACGTGACCAAAATTGACATAGATCTAAAATTGGGCCTCATGAGAGGGAAAATTGGGGAATGAAATGCCTATGGTTGAAACCTTTCTAAGCTCCATGCTGTTATTTTTATGTCGTCCAGACAGTTTATAAGATCATTCCCACTGAAATGAAGTGAAAACACAAAAAAAACCTAGCATGATACAAAACTTTTGTGGCCATTTGAATGTTTCAACAATGGTCACTAAATCCCCACTAGTTCTTCTTGTGTGGCCCACTTGAGTTTTGGATCCACATCATTTTTTGTCACATGCCCTAAAATGAGCTTGCAAAACATATGAACGAAGTGGGTTCTCGAAAACATCATGGCAGATCCCAGCTAGCATCCCAGTGCAGTCATTGTGCATGGCCCAAGTTTTGAATAAAATGATCTTCACATTAGGGCGTGAGTTTTTCAGCAGCTCAGATAAGGCATACGCACCACATAATTTCATAATTTGGGGATCCATTGTCATTGATGTATATGTTGCGACTGTCAAGATAGTTGTCTACAGGGTGGACCATGTAGAATTGGTGCAAGACCCACTTCAAGAACTAGCCCCACATTGAATTCGCAATGGATGGTCCTCTAGAAAGTCATGCTAACCATGAGAAAAATGCATTTAATTTGTAATCGAATTTTAATGTTATTTGTGTTATACATGAGGAAATTGATCGGCTAGGATCATTGGTAGCAACTCTTACACCGGTCATGGCGGGAGCTGTTCCAATCCCAAAAATAAGCCCAACCAACGGATTACAATATGATCCCTATTTTGGGCCTCTAGATATTTTGGGGTGCTGCATCTGCTGCGAGTTGGCACTTACATATTTCAGGTACCACATAGCTTACTGTGATAGAGGCACCACTTTAGTGCAGTTCCTCCTAGCAGTATACTAGTGTGCACATGGGCGATTCTGACACATCAAACATTGATAACAAAGGAATGCTCGTCTCTACATAAGGACATACACTTCATCTGCACTTTACATAAGTGCCCTAATTTGAGGGTTTTTTTTTATTATATTTTTTTCAGGTTAGTACACACCCCAGTGCTAGTACACCCAACCCCACTGTTAGTCACACAGCTGTATTAGCCACCCCCACTTGACAATCGATACCTAGACTTCAGTGTTGAAATGAGATTATCTTTACTCAAGTCTACCATTTGAGCTATGGAACGGGGTGTCCTTGAACGGAGGGCTCATAGTGGAGTCTTGAGTCATATAAAGCAGTTCCTAATGAGGCACAATGCCTTGCATTTTCCTTAAGAACAAGTATATATCTAATGAGCGGGACTTGGATTGGGCACCCCTGCTTGTAGTAAGCTTTCGCATGGTCACAAAGTGGTGGGATTTAATTGGATGGTCTAAAAGTTGTTTGGTAGAGAATATACTTGACTAGACCCATTTTATACAGAAGCTTGCAGTCCAATTAAACTCCATCACATCATAAATGCCGGTAACAAACTCAGTACAAGCAAGGGCAGTACTCAATCACAGTCCTAATAAGGGATCTACAAGTTACTCCCATTTTAGGACTGTCAAAGGACATTGTTTTGATGAGCATGCGTCAAGCTGTGGTCATGGAGGATTTTATGTGCAAGAAGGCAGAGGACCGTACCTAGCTATTAAAATAATGATGACATGCTTATAGGGCTGACCATGGGTACCTATATTCTCGAGGAAGCACATTGGGTCCTTTGTTTGCTGAGAACATGGCCCTTTCAACTCAAGCTTTCGAAGTTTTGTCTAAGATGACAATGACAATATAGCATGATAACTTGAAGTTTGTTTACCTCAAGTGTCTCCAGTACTGGCTTTTCCACTAGCAATGGAAGCTCCTAAAACAGCTACAATTCAATCCCTGTAAAAGGGACAGCAATGAGCAGACACGGTATAAGAGAATATTTATTATTTTGGTGAAAAAAATCCTCCTGGCAATCCATTGCGCCTAATGGCACCATCCTGATTTCTAATCACCAACCAACCGCTCAAACTTCAGAAGGGTGGATTGTATGCCTCATAAGAACCTTGTAGTTCGTCCTTGGCAATCCCTTTTACGTGCCATGCCTGATGTTCCGTGACTTCGACACCATAATCAAGTGGAAGCAGATTGCCTAGCGAGTATAAATTCTGTGGCGCCACCGAATGTATGTGTCTTTATCCATGCCATCCATTCATTTTAACAGCTTATTTTAGGGCATGAGCCCAAAGTCGAAGCATATCCAAGCTGATATTTGTGTTTTCCCTCCATCCATGAAATGAATAGGTTCAATGACAAATAACCATTACTGTGGGTCCTAGGAAGGTTTCAATGGTGGATGTTATTATGCCCACTATTTCCTGTGGTGTGGTCTACTTGAGCTTTGGATATGCTTCAATTTTGGGGCAATGCCCTAAAATGAGCTGGAAAAACTGGTGGATGGTGTGGATAGAACATATATCCACGATGGGCCCCATGAAGTATACTCAGTATGCTCATTTGTAGGTGGTCATATTCAGTGTCGATGCTGCCACCTCGATGCACACTTGTCTTGGGTAACCTCGATGCATGTCTTGATGCATAGTGAATTAGATTAATTTCTTAATTCTAAATGCACTTATCTTGGGTAACCTCGATGCATGTCTTGATGTATAGTGATCTGCAGGCCTACTCTTGGCATAGATGGGCAAAAAGAAGTCTAAATGAAAGCAAATCTAGTCTGTCAGATCCCAACCTAGTCCTATGTGGGGCATGGTGTAATTGGTCTTCAGACACGTCCGAATCGAAGAGATTCAATCTGGATAGGAAGAAATTGTCATTTGAAGTGCGAACCATAAATTGGTTATAACTTTTAAATTGGGTATTGTTACAGGATGCACAACCTATGAATTTTGATTGGAACAGGCCATTTGGGGTGAACTAATTCGCAAAGAGGGCTATGTCATGAGTATGTTTTGCTAGAAAATGACTCCTTCCAATTCAAAATTATAATTTTTACAAAAAGAAACTTATTAGTTTTAGTAAATTTTAAGTTAGACGTATCTCCTTCATTTTAGAATTTTAGTATATACCATATTTTTTTTTATAAGAATTACTTTTGATCATGCCAGTAATTATTTTGCATGATTAAATTATAACTTTATATTTTTTTTGTGAGATTTACTATTTCAGGTAAATTTTAGTTTAGTCAAATTAGGACTCTTAATTAAGGTTTATGTTTTATTATTTAAAGCAACATAATTTCACCACCTTATGGATTCAAGGTTCATATATATGTTCTTCCTCCATTCCTCTTCACACTCTTCCCTGTGTCAAGTCTTCACTCACAAGCTTCAGCCTTACATGTAGCAGTCACAAGTTAGCAATCAAAGCAGACATAATTACTTAGGTCTTGCTACAGAAAACTTGACACAATGATTTTTAACCGGGTCCAAATTGACAAACCCAAACCCTAGTTGATTTCTAAACAGTTCGGAAAAAATCGACCAGGACCCATTAAAAGTGAACGTCCACCGAGCATGCATTGCCCTATGTCAATCCAAATGGTCTATTCAATGTACCAATGACGACAAGATGTGGCTCGGGTCAGCCCTGCTGGAAACGTAGAGGGCTCAACCGATTATTGGAATGGATTGATTTTGTGCCACAGAACGGTGGGCAAAATCTAATGAACAACCCAAATCTTGCACAGAAGTGGACATCACTGGGCTCTGACCGTCTGTTTATGCCAATCATAATGAGAATGTGAGGATGATTGTATAGTGCATTCTACCATCTAATTGTATAGTGCATTCTACCGTCTACCACACAAAATGTACATGTCTATGAGTGTAAATGGGCTGGGCTGGCCCGGGGCCTGTCCAGGCCTGGCCCATGAGCTAAATAAGCTGGTCTAACCCAAGCTGGTCCATTAATCAAGCAACCTTGCCACTGGCATGGCCCACTGCCTACCTGACCCATGACTGATAGAGTTTAAGTGAGGCTGAGCAGCGCTTAACTCTTCCCATTGGTTGCTAGCTCTTCCGCCAACTAAGTAGACAAAGTGGTGGATTAAGCTCTACTACACTCAAAGCGGGGCGGGTCTAGATTAAGCTCGGGCCAGCCCCCACTCAAATCCACTCTACAAATGGGTCGCCTTATTCCTTTCCATCCAATTTGTGGAGCACATCCAAACATACCCTTAAAGGTGTTTGGCTGCACCTTGTTTCATGAAAATTTGCACTAAATTAGACTGATTAATCATGAAATATCATGATATTTTGTACAACCAAATGCACCTTAAGTTGATGTTGGGTCCTAAAACTATGAAGGTCCATCCAATGTGAGTAATTGGAACACATTATGTTTATATTCGGTTTAAAGAATATCCATATGATGGACCGCCGTGGATGGCCCATGCCCCAAAAATCTACCAATGGAAAAATGCATTAGTGGCCAGAAAATAAAAGATTTAAGTAAGAAAAAAATACATGACTAGTAGGCCCATAAGTGGTGGGTCTACTATTATTTGTTTGAATACGTGAACCATGTGCCCCATCTCAACAATCGGAAACCGGCCTGAATAATGCAGCCGAAAGGTGTTGTCAACTGTCTGCAACAAGAATAGCATTTTCCCATTAGAACAACTTTGATACTATAGCTGATATTCAGGCACTTTTTATATCACACAAAACTCTCTCATGATATTAGAACAAAGAGGTTACAACGTGGCTCTTAGACTCAGCGACTCAGATCGACTCATTGTCTAGACTTGAGTAGCGTCTCGCCTGAGTTGGGCGGTGCATGACTTACCCGAGTCGCCTCCCAGGCTGACTTGTGGTATCCAACCGGATCCGGTAGGACCGAATCCAAGTCGACTCGGACGAGTCGTGAGTTACAATGACAGGATACAATTTACTAACCTATCTATCGACTCATAGGAAGAACCCCCTTTTCTTAAACAACGGTCAGCCTTTTCTTTCAGTTTCCTTATCCTTTTCCTCATCTCCTCTCCTTCCTTCTCCACCATTAATCTTCTTATGGCCCACCCTATCTTCCCTCTCTCCAGTCCATTCTCTAGTTGCACACCCACCTTCAATACATGGCTTACCAGCCGAGCATTCACCTTTTGATCCCCAAAACAAGGCCAACATAGCATTGGCACCCCTTCACATATACTCTCCACCGTTGAATTCCAGCCATTGTGAGTCCAAAAACCTCCCACACTAGGGTGGGCCAGGATCTCTTGCTGTGGGGCCCATTTCACCACCAAGCCCCTCCCCCGTGTCTCCTCTTCGAACCCATCTGGCATTTCGGCCCTTGCTGACGCATGGACCAATCCAGGTCGAACCACCCACAAGAAGGACTGGCCACTATTGGCTAGGCCCCATGCTATCTCCTCTAGCTCTTTTTTCTCCATGGAAGCTAAGCTGCCGAAGCTGACATAGATGACGGACCCTGCCGCTTGCTTATCCAGCCAGATCATGCAGCTGTGATCATGTGGCAGTAAACTGCTGGATGATCCTGATGAGTACTTATGAAGCGGGCCTATCGGAAAGAACGGTATCGGAAAGTCTTGACGGATTTTCGCCAATGCAGTTTCTTCGATGTGGTCGAAGGAGTTGTAGATCAGCCCTGAAGAGTTCCTAGTTTCGTTGTTCATGTGGACTACCAGTTGGTACAATGTGTCCGAGTTGTCCGTGCTGATGTCCGGTAGATCTTTGATCCTGAGTGGCGGGAGCTCAGGAACTGGCGTCTCCGATTGAGGATCTGGTAAGAAAAATTCAGTTTAAATGAAAAAGAAGAACGGCTTGTAGTAACAACCAAAAAAAAAAAAAAAAAGTCCATTCGATGGGCTCTAAGGGATCGTGTTCATTCATCCAACGGGCTCGGCCGTGAACATGCACTGGGTCAAAACTCATAACTCAGTAGTCCACTCGTCACGTGGCCCACGCGAGTATGTCGAGTATGGACCACTGGTCACTTTCTAAACCATACAATTTTCTCATGATCATGAGAATAAGCTTATGAAAATTCATTTTTCTCATGCTCGATCGTGTACTTGGACCTTGCTTGACTATTGGGCAGTACCAACTTCATGGTGGGCCACAGCAGACAAACTTCAGTTTCACACACAAGACCCTCTCTTACTCGTGGGAGTAAGTGATTCAGGTGTGACCGGCTTATACACGAGACCTTATTTAAGGTAAGTGGTCAGCTGAATTGGGCCCACTGAATTGCTGACCTTTCAAAAGCACTACCCTCATGATAGGGCACCAAACTTATCAGACGGCTTGGATGTCATGCAAACATGAAAGTTTGGTGTTAGCCGGGGAACAGCTTAGTGGGTGTTACCCCTGCCGTGTGGCCCACATGGATGATATTTTGTATATCCATGCCGTTCATCCGCTTCACAAGCCCAGTTGAGGTTGGGGTTCCAAAAATTATGCAGATACAAATCTTAGGTGGACCATACCACTGGAAACAGTAATGATTGAGTGCCCCATCATTAAAATTTTCAAAGAGACGATCGTAAGGTTTTAGTAATGTTGTTTATTTTCAATCCAACCTGGTGATAATGTCAATAAGATCTGGATGAAGGTAAAATATAAAGATCAGCTGGTGGCCCACAAAAAAGTTTTTAATGGTCAGTGGTATGGTCCACCTGAGATTTGGATCTTCTTAGGGTTTGGGATCACGTCCTAAAATGAGATTGAAAAACAGATGGACGGAGTGGATAGTAAAAATCTACATCAAGATGGGCCCCATATGGTTAGGGTAACATCCACTAAGCTTTTCCCCTGGTTACAGCTAATCCGCTCTCAGGTGTCCGCTGGTTGATTCACCTTCGTACCTTCTCAAACATATAAAAAACTGATCACAAGCAGCCGGAAGTACCACAATGGAAAAACGATTGTATGTGAAAGAAAGGTATGTATTATGTATGTGGAATTTCACAAACACCGGCTGCATGTGATCCTTATGTGCTTTCTAGATTGGCCCACCTGACCATTCTTCCACCATCACCAGCAACAAGAAATCACTGTGGTAGTTCGGCACATACACACCTTGTTTGGGAAGATAACCCTTCTCCCGGAGCAGCGGGAAGGCAGCGCACGTGACAAAGGACGTGGCGCTGCTCGTCCGTAGGATGATCCTCGGGATCTTCAAGTGGTCCGCCACAGACTGCGTGAAGTGCATGAGAGCGTCGGAAACAATGCATGCGATCGGATCACATGGGTTCTCTTCTGAGAGCATCTGAGCCATGAGATCACTAAATGGGCCATGGCAATTGACATTAAGGAGCGCAACAAGGGCCATGACATCGTCCTTCGGTGCCTGATCGGCCGATAAGCCGTCGGATATGGGCTTAAAATTGAAGTTTGGGTGGTTGGATGGATTGGGAGAGTTGAATTGAGTGTGGGGGATGGTGATGGAGAATCCTTTGGAGTGTAGGATTGTGGCCAGCTGAAGCATGGGAGTTATGTGGCCTTGCAATGGGCATGGGAATAGCACCAAATGGGTGCGTTTCTTTGGCTGGCTAGGTCTCTCTTTTGATCTAACCATTGATATTTGAGTTCTGGTTTTGGAATGAAAATGGGTCTCTTGCATCAGCTGATATATAGAGAAGAAAAAAACTTTGATACGCTGGCAGTGTGTAAAGGATGATACACAAGCACTTGAAATTACTTAGAAATTTCTTCACCACGTACAATGAACCAAAACCTTAACACATGCACTTGAATGATGGGCCGCATGTTGAATATAGAACGAACCAAAAACTCAGTACTTTTTTTTGTTATCATCTGAATATCATATTGGTGGAGATTTATTGGACGGTTAAAATGCTCATATTCGGAGGTTAGGATTAATCAAATAATCCAATTTAGGACTGTGACTTAGCCACAGTAGGTTCCACAATTTGGCTAGTTTAATCCGAGTATGAAACGTGTACAATTTACGACTGCCTGTGTATCAAGTGTCATACTCTGCCAGTGCATCAAATAAAACCCCTTTTATGCATAGGATGTGAAATCCACAAAAAGAAGAACGTAGATTGCGGGACGACCCAACCACTACCGACCTCCACCCGACGTCACGTGATTTAAATGAGCCACGTGCTATTATTCTATATGTCCTCGTCGGCTACCACTCCACCTAAGAACTTCCAAACGAGAGCCGATTGCTTGCTTACTGAGAAAACACTGTGGGCCCACTGTGATGTATGTGCTTGTCCACGGTCCATTCGTTTTTCCAAAGCTAAAAGGGACCACACCACAAGAAACCATATGAATTGAATGCATACCATTGAAAACTTCTCGAGGCCATAAAAATTTTGGATTAAGATGATACTTGTGTTTTCCTCATGTTACCTTTTTTTTTTCTTTTTTTTTTTTTTTTTTTTTTTTTTCGTCCTATGTGACCTTATGAACAGGTCGGATGACAAGCACCACTGCAGGCCCTATGACGGTTTCATCTCCATGGTTAACCGTGGTGTGGTCCACTTGAGCTATGGATATGCTTCAATTTTGAGCTCATGTCCTAAAATGAGCTGAAAAAATAGATGGATGGCATGGATGAGATATATATATATATATATATATATATATATATATATATATATATATATATATATATATATATATATATATATATATATATATATATAACGATTGGTCCCCCACAGAGTTTAGTCAATACAAAGCTCTCATTTCAATTATGAACGCAGATTGGGGAAGCATATATATTGTATATCCACACCGTCCATCTGTTTTAACAGCTCGTTTTAGAGCATGACCCCAAAAACGACGGGCATCTCAGGTGGACCACACCATAGAAATAATTGTAAATGAATGTCCACCATTAAAAGTTTGTTGTGGGGCCACAAGTTTTGGGTCAAGCTGATATTTGTTTCCCTTCGTCACAACAGGTTGGATGGCAAATAAAAATTACGTTGGCCTTAAGAAGTTTTTAATGATGAGCGATCAATCACTACTGTTTCTTGTGATGTGGTCCACTTGAGATTTGGATCTGCATCATTTTTAGGCTCATACCCTAAAATGGGCTCGCAAAATGGATGGACAATGCACGTATACAACACACCCGTAAGTTGGGCCACCGTCATGCCCTCACCCAAGCTGGAGTTTCCCAAATCGGCCTTCTTGGAAGATGCTTTGAGTGGGAAGTGGATTGCGTCCAAACAGGGCCTTTGTGTGGCCATCGTGAGGTATGGGTTTTATCCACATGGTCCATCTATTTTTTAAGATCATTTTAGGATAGGAATGAAAAATGAGGCAGATTCAAGGCTGAATTGAGCTACACCTTGGGTATTGAATGCCCACCATTAAAACTTCCTATGAGTCAGCAGAAGTTTTGATAAAGCTGATATGTGTGTTTTCCCTTCATCCAAGTATACATGGCCTTACGAAGAGGTTGGATGGCAAATAAATATCATTGTGGGCCCTAAGAAAATTTCAATGGTGGCCATCATTGTCACTGCTACTTCGTGTCAAGTTATCTCTTTGAGCTTTGGATCTGTTTTTATTTTTGCCATTATAACCTAAAATTATAATCTGCAAAATAGATGGACGCTGTGGATAAGCCTATGCATCATAGTGGCCCCTGGAGCCCTGCCAGGACCCAGTCCGTCAAGTAGGAGAGCTGGACACACCATGATGTTTGTAAGAAATCTCCTCTGTGCATCCGTTTGACACCTCCATCTTGGGTACGAGGCAAAAAATGAGGTAAATCCAAACCTCAAGTGGCCACATGACAGGAAATAGTAGAGATAGAAGGCCTACCGTTGAAATATGCATAGGACCATAGAAGTTTTGGATAGGCTAATATTTTTGTGTTCAGTTTATCCACTTGCCTTACAAACGATTTGGTCGGCACGTAAACATCATGACCAACTAGACCGTTTTCAATGGTAGGCATTTCCCTCCCCACTGGTTCCTGTTGTGTGGGCCATTTGAGTTTTGGATTTACCTCAATTTTGGTGTCATATTCTAAAAAGAGGTGGCAAAATGGATAAAGGGGGTGGATTTCTCCTAGACATCATGATGTGCAACCACATGCACCATTAATAATCCAATGCAGTGTAAACTCGTGAGCATGTCCAAAGTCAAGTTGACCTGACTGGACCATGGTTAAGTTTTCAAGCTTTTGAACTATGGTGCACATGCTAAAACAGTTGGGTCTCTGAGGCCCCGTTTGGAATGTGGGATTAGAATATGGTAAGAAATTATATTTGGTCCAATGTATTTCCATCCAACATTCGGAATCAATGGAAATGATTGGATTTATCCAGATATTTGACCTTCTATCATTAAGAGAAACAGCGGCATTTCTGATGGATTTCAAAATCCACCACATGTACATATATAGACCCCATGTTCTTGCATGTGTTTTATCCATGACATCCATGGATATGCCTCCTTTAAACGTGACAATCAAGTTGTATATAAATGTAGGTGATTGATGTCAATTGTGAAATCTGATTAATTGATTACATTTCAGGTGTCTGCCAAACGCTGGTTTCAAGTAAAATAAATTTTTTTTTTTTTATTATTATTTTTTTTAATCAAAAGAAGAATTGCATTCCAAACGCAGGATTGGAGAGTCAAAATATCATAATAATTTTGGACATATAATCGTATGTAATAATGGTGCTAATTTCATCTAATGCAATTTTTTTTTTCTTTTTGGGTTAGTACATACATTCCACTATTAATATGAACGCACGGCCACATTGTCCTATATATATATTCCAAATAGGCGCATAAAACTTCGCATGAACTTAAGATCACAGTCCTTTAGATGAAGGCCAATTTGTAAAACTTCACACGAACTTAAGATCACAGTTTGAAAACTAAAAAAAAAAGACCAGATTTCACTAAAATGCAGAGAATAAAATCTGGTGAAGACTCAGTCAAAACTCAACTCAATTTGGAAAATGGAAAGAAAACTCGGAAAAACTCGAGTGTGCAAAACTTCACATTATTTATGTGTTCTTACTAAATGAATTTAAATATATTGAAGAGAAAACTCTGCAAAGCCCTTAAGCGCTGTCGAGACGGCAACCTGAGTTTCGAGTTGACTCGCCTCTGCATCAGATTAAATTTTGCACTTTAAGCTATGGTCAAGACAACCACACATACACAAAAGGAGGAAGATGCAGCCATCAATAGCAAAGATTGGCAATGGACTGGGTGACCCACCCAGCGAACAAGCTCAACCAGTGTTAGCCAGAGAGCATTGATAAAAGTCACGGCAGGTTAGATGTAACACTCAAATGAAAGGTTGGATGTTAACCACTGATCAGATAATTGTCCAACCGGTTGGGCGTGAGACCTTATATAGATGATACGTGAATAATATTAAATTCTGTCCAGCTGTCTTTTTTTTTTTTTATTGAGTCAACTCAACAGAGTCCAGTCAGAATAATTTTGCAAAATTTTGAAATTTGAACCGCACGAAATGAATTAATTGATCAAGTAGATGGTCCCACATCCGCAGCAGGGCCTCATGAAGCCCACATATAATTGATGCAGCATGAGACGCCGCGTCGGCGGATAAGATTAGCCCACAGGGCCTGTCAGTGATGGGGTATGCTCAATTGCGTACTGGACTAAAAAAACTTTCCAACATGTTTTCCATGGCTCCATCTTTGACGGTTACTAAGGGCCAATCAAATTCCACCCCTCATTACAACAGTCATGTGCTGCATCGGCATTTTGCTGTCAGTGTCTGTCAGTGTGGAGACAGACTAGGTGTTATTGCTCACACCACCCCCAGTGGCTGTGTGGTGATGTGTTGAGGGTTGTGGGGACCACCATGATGTATGTGTGTGGACCCTCGCCGATTTTCCGCACTCCCACACGACGACCTTCTCCCTTCCCCTTTCCTTTCGGAAAAGAAGGAGATGAGGATGCGTGAGTGCGAAATCGCCGTTTGTGCCACTGGCTTGCCTCGTTCTCGAGGGCTTCGTTTGGTTGTCGTATTAAGCTGGATATGTTTAAGTGAGTTTATATAAGACCAGAGTCGCCACTAGCCAATTACTTCGAATCTACAGTCGGCTAGACCCTGTAGAAACGTTAGAGAAGGGAATCCGAAGATTCCTTCCTCTAAAATAACTCCTATTGATCTGCGGTGAGAGATTCAAGGTAAGGGATCACGGTTACAGGGTGGGAAGAGGTTAAGCACCCCACACACTGCCCGTACCGAAGTACGGTCTCTACTTCACAGAATCAATCGAATACTTGAAAGTCTAGTTTAATCCTCGTATATTCTCATGGATGACATGATGCATGAATGCGGGTCTGAACAGTAAGAGTTTCTGATGGGCAGGTTCCAATAACGGGTAAGCCCAGAGCGTATGCTCGAACTGACAGGTGCTTTATGCGAGATGATGCATGCTGTGTGCTTGAATATTCAAAGTGCCTATAGTGATATGTACGTGAATGCAGGTCTGAACAGTAAGAGTTTCTGATGGGCAGGTTCCAACAACGGGCAAGCCCAGATGTGGACCCTCGCCGATTTTCCCGCGCTCCCACACGACGTTCTTCTCCCTTCCTCTTTCCTTTCGGAAAAGAAGGAGATGAGGATGCGTGAGTGCAAAATCGCCGTTTGTGCCACTGGCTTGCCTCGTTCTCGAGGGCTTCGTTTGGTTGTCGTGTTAAGCTGGATATGTTTAAATGAGTTTATATAAGACCAGAGTCGCCACTAGCCAGTTACTTCGAATCTACAGTCGGCTAGACCCCGTAGAAACGTTAGAGAAGGGAATCCGAAGATTCCTTCCTCTAAAATGACTCCTGTTGATCTGCGGCCAGAGATTCAAGGTAAGGGATCACGATTACAGGGTGGGAAGAGGTTAAGCACCCCACACACTGCCCGTACCGAAGTACGGTCTCTACTTCACAGAATCGATCGAATACTTGAAAGTCTAATTTAATCCTCGTATATTCTCATGAATGACATGATGCATGAATGCGGGTCTGAACAGTAAGAGTTTTTGATGGGCAGGTTCCAACAACGGGCAAGCCCAGAGCATACGCTCGAACTGACAGGTGCTTAATATAAGACGTATGCAGTGTGCTTGAATGATCAAGGTGTTTTATGGTGAAGCATGAATGCAGGTCTGAACAGTAAGAGTTTCTGATGGGCAGGTTCCAACAACGGGCAAGCCTAGAGCATACGCTCGAACTGACAGGTGCTTAATATAAAGACATATGCATGTGTGCTTGAGTAATCAAGGTGCTTGTAGTGAAGCAGGGGGGTTAGAAGGAAAGTAAATGTTGCACTTATGCTAGATGCAAATGAGATGATGCTGGAAAATGAGTAGCTGGGTGGACGGAGGTGTCGCAAGGGTTGGCTTCGAGTGGCTGGATCAAGGCTTGGATGGCTTGGGAGGCTTGGACCAGTGGTCAGGCTGGGCTGGACCAGGGCTAGACTCTCCTCACTCGGGCTCTCCTTGGTGGAAAAATGGGCTAAGGGGTGAAGAAGGACTCGGACCTCACCCGGACTGGCTGGACTTGAAGGGATTCGAATGGATTGTTAAAATGAGAAGGGGAGGGGGGTATTTATAGCAGCGGAGAGTGGCAGCTCTCGTAATTTTGTCCGGGCGGCCTGCCATGGGCCGCCCGTACGGCCACTCCTCGGTTTCCAGCGAGTACGGCCGCTCCCTCAGGGCTGCTGTTGGACTCGCTGGTCGACTCAGTGAGTTGACTCAGCGGGTCGACTCGGTGGTTTGACTCGACGGGTTGACTCGACGGGTTGACTCAGTGTTTTGACTCGACGGGTTGACTCAGCGGGTTAACTCAGCGGGTTGACTCAGCGGGTTGACTCAGTGAATTTGACTTTTTTAGGATTTTTTGACTGGCTTTTTTCTGGTGGGTTTTTCAGGCTGATGTTTAAGACTGGGTTGACTGGGTTCAGGCTTGATCTGGGCTATGGAATGGGGCTTACAAGGGTGAGTTTGGCTGAGTTTGGACTTGGGATTTAGGGGTATGGTCCTCCATTCAACCAGCTATCTCTACCAACAGTGTAGCCGAATGTGGGGTGTCTACAGATGCCCCTCTTTGGCAGAGGTTGCGTGCAACCGAATGCCAAAGCGAGTGGACACCCCACTTCTGACCCGGTCATTCATGGGTCATGGTCTGAAATCATTGCTTGCCTTTGCATCTGTGCCAGTTGATCGTTTGGAAATCGATCACTCGCACATACCGCGGGAGTTTGGAGAAAACGTTGCGATTGTCCCTGCATGCGCTGCAACCTGGGTACCCAATCGCAACCCTTCCATTCCCGATCGGTACTAACATCGGAAAGGTACAGCAGAGCCTCTGCGTCGACAGTCTTACGAGGTTACTGACCCTGTGATTGATTGTATGATATTTGATGTTTTCCCAGATCACTCCAGGAGTACTTGTTTCGCTTGACTGTCAAAGTGGTTAGACGCCCTGCGTCAGATAGTCTTACGGGATTCTACTACGCCGACCTGGACTCAGTCAAGGTACTTCAGGCATCCACGCCTAGGTATGTGCGGGTGGGCTTTTTCCACCCGATCTGCTGGTTTCGATGCTTGGTTTGCAATTCATTATTTCCTTGATTGTGGTCTGGAGTCTTTGTTGTCCTTTGTATCTGAGTCAGTTGATTGTCTGGAAATTGATAACTCGCACATACCGCGAGAGTTTGGAGAAAACGTTGCGATTGTCCCTGCAGTTTGCTGCAACCTGGGTACCCAATCGCAACCCTTCCATTCCCGATCGGTACTAACATCGGAAAGGTACAGCAAAGCCTCTGCGTCGACAGTCTTACGAGGATGCTGACCCTGAGACTAATTGTGTGATGTTTGATGTTTTCCCAGATCACTCCAGGAGTACTTGTTTCGCTTGACTGTCAAAGTGGTTAGACGCCCTGCGTCAGATAGTCTTATGGGATTCTACTACGCCGACTTGGACTCAGTCAAGGTACTTCAGGCATCCACGCCTAGGTATGTACGGGTGAACTCTTTCCACCCAATCTGCTGATTTTGATACTTGGGTTATAATTCATCGTTTCCACCTGTTCAAATGGTTTCTGTGACCGAGCCTTTTGGCTTTCATCTTTTTGTATCTTGGCATATGGTACGACCGCACTGACACTGGAGTTCAGTTCGACCGTACTTTGAGTGCATTGGATCCGATGGTCTCTGGGGAAACCGCGAGACATCGGATCTTATTTGATTTTTGCGTTGGCTCTTACCCAGAGATATGGAAGATCTCCTGGTGTTTTGGAGACAGAACGCTCTACTGGAAAAATATTTTTGGATTTTTGAAAAGATACCCACTCTGGGGAGTGATACTCCGTGGGGTTTTTATTTGCAAACAGAAATATTTTTTGTCTTTTTGAAATGAAAATCTGGTTTGCATGTGCCTCCACTAGGGATGCCTGTGGGGTCTTTAGCTAACCGACTTTTATTTTGAAAGCAGGTAAACATGATGATTGATGCAATGGATGCTGATGCATGGAGATGCATGATGGATGCATGGCTTGGTTCATTCTCTTTTCATTTAATGATTTTGCTTTTGCTGGAGATTCAGAGAATTTTGAGCTTATTGCTTGCAGGGTTGTACTCCCTTGGGGATTTTTCTTTTTGATACGGAGGTTTGGACAGCGGGTTGGTCAAGATCCCGACCCGTGGTCGATCAGGTCCATCGTCCCAAGATGCTGTTTCTTTGCTACTGAGAATGTACGAGGATATCATTCGACTTCAAGATGTTCTTCTGGGCATACATGTGATTGAGATGGTGTTTGGTTGCCCGTTTTGGTCAAGATTCCAATTTGCGGGCGATTGGATCCGTCATCCCATACTGTGAAGTGAGCGGAGTTCAAGACTCCTGAATTGTAGTGCTGGGGATGCTAATTTTTGTGATTTTTGTAAATATGTGGTCCGAGTCTTCAACTGAGTGGTCAGGATAGAGATCGGTTTATTGAAAACACAGGAAATATTTTTTGTGATTTTCGAAATATTTTTGATGAAAGCAAGAGAAATATTTTTGTGATTTTTGACAATATTTTGATTGAAAGCAAGGGAAATATTTTTGTGATTTTTGACAATATTTTGATTGAAAGCAAGGAAAATATTTTTGTGATTTTTGAAGAGGTGATTTTGCAATGTTTTTGTATTTTGTGATTTTTCTGAAATGCAGGGAAAAGTATGGAATTTTCATCCACTTCCAGCTTCTACTGCTGGTAAGGCACCCGATCCATTTTACGTCAGCGAGCAAGACGGGTCTCACACAGTTAAGTGCCGTAGTTTTACATCTTCGGATGAGGGGATTTTGAGGGTTTTCAGTCAACACACCCACAAAGTTGCCTGTTCCTCATGTGCAATGCACATAGACCACGTATCGTCCGACGGACTCCTTCGGCCACAAGATGAGCCACATCCTCACATTTCCCTTAGTCAGTCCAGTTTGGGGTCTTACGTTGCTCACAATTCCGTGAGGGTGAGCTTCACCTCCCAACAGCCTTAATCCCCTTCATGAGTTCTAGGAATAGGGAACATCCGTCAGCTTCAACAGCGACTTCCAAATCAAGGTTGTCCATCACGGTGCGTTCAACACGAACAGGGTTGCGGAGTTCTGCCCGCCTCAGCCCTTACCTGTTTAAGAGATTCCAGACACCCGTACGATCAAGTGTCAGCCATGCCTGGAACAGGTTAGGAAAGAAAGCCCCCGAGAAGTTAATCCCAGTGTAGTTTAAGGTCTTCGGACCGCTGGGGATAAATTGGTGCGTTTGAAACTAGTGGTGAAATTTTTTTTTGTTTTATATTGTATCTATATATATATATTTTTTGTTTTGAAAAGGTTCCAGATTTCAACTCGGGTGATCAAGATTGATACTGGTTTTTATGGAAAGCTTTAAAATATTTTTGGTAATTTTGAAATGATCCGGGTTATCGAACCATGATCCCAACGGTCGAGGCCGATGCCGGTTTTTAGTTGAAAGCGAGAAAGGTCCCCCGAGAAATTAATCCCAGTGTAGTTTAAGGTCTTCGGACCATGAAACTGTACAAAAGAGGGGCAACATGTTTTTTTTTTTTTTTTTTTGGAAAAATGTCCGGTGTCAGCGGATGGACAATCTAGACTGATGCCGGTTTTTATTGAAAATCTCTCGGGATGTCGATCCCGACGTAGTTTAAGGTCTTCGGACCAAAAACTTTAAAAGAGGCAGATATATTTTTTTATTTTTCTGAAAATGTCCGAGATCGTTAGGTCTTGATTCGATCCAAACTGATGTCGGCTTTTATTGAAAATCCCTCGGGATTTTGATCCCGACATAGTTTAAGGTCTTCGGACCACTGAATTTTAAAAGAGGGGCTGGTAGTATATATATATATATATATATATATATATATATATATATATATATATATATATTTTTGTTTTTTGGGAAAATGTCCGGTGTCAGCGGATCTTGATTCAATCCAGGCTGATGCCAGTTTTTATTAAAAGGTCCCTCGGGGTCTTAATCCCGACGTAGTTTAAGGTCTTCGGACCCTGAAACTGTACAGGTAAGTGTTGGAAATGCATAAATATATTTTTTTGTGGTTTCCGAAAGTACCCGGTGTCGTCGGATCTTGATTCGAGCAATCAAGACCAATACCGACTTTTATTGAAAATCTCTCGGGATGTGAATCCCGACGTAGTTTAAGGTCTTCGGACCCTGAAACTGTACAAAAGAGAAACAATCCAGGTTGGAGACTGCGGGAATTCTCTTTGGAATGGTTCGGATCATCAGGTCATACCTTTGGATGGTTGAGATCATTGTTTGACCAAGTCAATCTTTTTTCTTTCTTTTCTTGAAAATTCCATGGAACTTTTCCATATCATCATCCCAATTTTTCACCCATTTCTCATGAGATGAGATTTTGGTGAGATTTCTTCCTTTTTCTCACCATTCTCTTCCATCACTTCAATCTTACATGGAGGTACAAGATTCACTTGCAACCACCCTTCCCAAGGAGGAGTTCTTCCCAAGGAGAGGAGGTGAGAAGTCACCTCACTTAGGTGGAGGCTAGGACGGCCTCCCATGGGCCGCCCGACCGGTCTGTGCCTCCTGGTCTCTTCAGGGGGCTGGGTAAAAGGGTGCCCTCCCCTTTTCTATATAACATGGGGCACCCTTGCCCCCTCAAACGTGCAATCTCTCTCTTCTCTCTCTCATACTCTCTCCTTTTCAAGTTTCTCTCTCTTCTTTGGTGGCCTTTTGCTTCTCTCAAGTGGTGGGCCTTAGAGAAGTCTTGGGACAACAAGGTGGTCCTTCTTTGGTGAGTGGTAAAGGTATGGACCACTTCCTTTCTCTTTCTTGTCCTTTTCCATCTTCATTGTCTCTTCTCATGATCCTTCTTCTTTTTCATGTAGCTATTCAAAGGGGTGTGAAGGTGGGCCCAAGCATTCTTGATCTTTTCTTAGATCTCAAGTCTTTCAAAGGTGGTGCTTAGAGAAAGACATTGCAAGCTCTCCACTTTTTCATTTTTTTTTCACTCCCTTCATGTGCATGTAAAGAGTGATTTTGCCATGTCATCAAGTGTGCATGGCAAAATACTCTATCTTTTTCATGGGAGTTGGGCCTCTTTTCATGTGTATCAAATGGGCTCAAAGTGAAGTCATGGCCCTTGGTGTATTTGATGGGCCCAATGCTTCATTTTGGGCTCCCTCTTACTTTCTTTCTCTTGTCATTTCTCTTGGAACTCTCCTTTCTTTTCCCTCTTCTTTTCAAGATTTGGGCCCATGGGCATGGTAGGGCCTATCTCAAGTTTTGGGCTCATGGGGCCCACTTTAGGTGACCCCATCTTTCTTCACATGTGTATGGACCAAGGTGGCTAGCCCATTCTTCATTTTGGATCTCAAGTGGGCTAGTTTTCCTAGTTGGGCCTACATGGACAAGTGGCTCAAGTCTTCCACTATCTCTTGATTATGATGTACATCCTTGTACAAGGTGTAGTGGGCTCCTTGGAGTTTTTCATGTGGATGGGCTTTTGGGCCTTCTTTGGAATTTGGACACTTTTTTGAACCATGTGTGCCCCACTACACTTTGTTCATGTGGATTTTTTCTTTTCATGCTTTTTCTTTGATGGATGGAGGACTTGAGCTACTTGACCATCTACAAGTCCCATGAGTGAGTTGTTCCCACAATCTCACTAAGTTCAAATGGTTTTCTTTGTGGTAGGAATGTGGTTCTCAAGAGCTTCATTAGATGTTATCAACCTCAAATGGATGATTCTCAAGTGAGCTATCCATACAACCATGGTTCCTTGATCTTTTCTTTGGGGACTTGGTGGGTCATCCACCATCATTCTCAAGTATGAGTGATTTTTCTTTCCATTTGTAGGAAAGAATGATACCCATAAGTTACCCATTTTTGTCCCATGCCTTGGGACATTTTGGATTTTGATCTTCAAGTGGGCTATGTGTACCATTCTTATCCATTTTTATGATGGTTGGGTGACTCATCAAGCCATGCTCTTTTGTGCTCAAATGGTCTCCCTTTTTGGTGAACAAGTTGGTGCACATAAGTTGCCCAAACTTGCCTTTTCATGGGCATTTTCAACTTTGATTCTTCATGTGGGCTATGTGCATCAACTTTCTACCCTTATCTTCTTTGATTCATATGTTTGTGGGTAGACCTCCTTGTTGTATTCTCATGGTCAAAACTTTCATCAAGATGAGGCACATAAGGTTGCCCATGGTTAACCCATGAATGGGTTCTCATATTCTCCAAAGTGGGCTATGTGCTCTCTCCAATCCATTGAGATGAGGCATTTGGGTTGCTCTTGGGGGCCCGTTTCCTTTCTATTCCCCACTTGTCCATGCATATGTGTAAAAAGATGGAGACATCCTAAGTGAGAATCATGACCTTGGCATAAAAGTGGGTCCATCCTTGGCCACATGTGGACTTTGAGGAACTTCTCATGTGAAGTAGGATTCTCATCTTTTGTTGATCTCATGGCACTTGAGTGCATGTGTTGTCCAAAATGTGTTCTTGGATGATAGACTTTTCTTGCCTAAGGCATGCCATGCAACCTTCTTTAAGGTGGGCCTTACTTTTTCCAATGGGCTCAACACACATCCTAAGTGACACATGGAGTTGGACTTTAGATTTGCATTTGGATATGAGTCCAATTCCATGGGTCTTCTGGATGATAATTTGGATTTTAATGGGTAGGGGATAGGGACTTACCTTGCCAAGCTTGTAGGATTCAATGGCGGATGGCACCAGAGGTCACCGAGTGGTTGACGAGGATGATCCTGCTTTCATTGTCCGCCGAGGGGACCACATGTGTTCCCTAGCTATGGAGCATCAACCTCTTCCTGCTATCAAGGGTCGAGGTACCAGGGATCGTTGGGACAATTGGATGAAAGAGCCACAGCCCTTGCTTGAGCAAGTACTAGATGGTACTCCTTTTGCTGGCCTCCTCACCCTACGCTTCCATAATAACGACGCCAACCGCATGATGCTTGCGGCCCTTTGTGAGAGGTGGCGGGATGAGACCCACACCTTTCAGCTCCCTTGTGGGGAGTGGGGAATAACCCCCTTGGATATTTACATGCAGATAGGTTTCCCGTTTCATGGGGCAATTGTCCCTCAAGTTAGCTCTCTAGCTCCCCTCTCTTCCACTGATTGGCTGCGGCTTGTCGGTGACGTCCCTCTTGAGGGTGAATTCCAAGGCCATCAAGTGAAGATGCGATGGTTTTACAACAATTTTGCTTCCGTCGTCCCTACCACCGAGCGAGAGGCCCTCCACAAGGCGCGGGCCATGATCACTTATGCTTTTGGATCCTTTCTTTTTTGCCATGCGAATGAGAGAGTTGATCCTAAATTTCTTCGTTTAGTCGAGGACCTTCATCACCCCTATAACTGGAATGGGGCCATCCTGACCCGTCTCTTTCAAGGTCTGGACAAGACCTGTCGGCATAGCCGGTCCTTCACAAGCTTCTGGCCTGTCGTTGAGGTACCTCTTCTTTCATCCTCCTTGGAGCCATTTGCCTTCTTTCTCTCTCTGATCATTGAATGTGCTTTTATCCAGACCTGCTTTTATGACCATTTTCCGCATCTTGCGCCGAGGATGCGAGATGACATTGAACCCTCTCAGTATCGCCACATGTACTGGCATCAACAGAATCGTCAGCGGAACTCCCGAGTTCCCGGGGACAATTGGCGTGCTGATATAGACGGGCTGACAGTTGAGGATGTAAGTATCTTGTTTGTCTTCATCCTTCATGTCGTACTGTAATTGACCGTGGTAACCTCATTTGTTGCAGTTTGCCCGGATGCTGTACGCTAGTTTCCCTCTCTACTACACACCCCAGTGTGTGGAGGCATACGATGCTTCATGTCTCCATATTATCACTACCAAAAAATGACTTTTCCCGACGGCCCCGCCTTTTTTTTCCGACGGCTATGAGCCGTCGGAATTTCCGACGGTCTAAAACCGTCGGTGAATGTCTATCGGCCGTCGGAAAAAACTACCCCAAAAAATACCTTTCCCGACGGTCCCGCCTTTATTTTCCGACGGCTATAAGCCGTCGGAATCTCCGACGGTCTGAAACCGTCGAAAAACGAAAATATGCTTCTTTTCATAATTTAATGAAACGTACCCACCCTATTATCCTTACATTGGGGCCCACCTACATGATTTAATGTATATCCATGCCGCCCATCAATTTTAAAAACTCATTTTAGAGTTTTACCCCAAAGAAGGAGGCAGGTCGAAAGCTCAAGTGGACCACACCATATGGAGCCATATCCAAGCCGTCAATTTTGATTTTAGTGTTACTCACTTGGACCTTCAATCTGCCTCATTTTTTGGATCATGCCCTAAAATGATATGTAAAAAGGGATGGACAGCATGGATGAATCACATACAACACAATGGACCCCATAATCCCCTGTCTGGATCGTTTATTTCTAGCACCCCAATCATCACTCGAATTGGGGTGTGAATTAGCTTGGTGTTACCCATGCATGTAACAAATTAGTGGATGTTACCCCTACCATGGGGCCCACATTGATGATTTTTTATATATCCACACCGTCCATCCATTTTCTATGGACCATTTTAAGATGTGATACCAAAATTTATAGAGAGAAATTAATCTCAGGTACTGGATCACCACATGAAATGTTGATTTGAGTGCCTCACCATTAAAATTTCCAAAGGCCGGCCTATTATAATGTTTCCTTGATGTTTATTTGTAATCCAACCTATTGATAAATGTTAAGAAGATATGTATGAAGGAAAATTAGAAAGATAATATTGATCCAAAGCTTGTATGGCCCGCAACAATGTTTTTAATGGTTATTCATCACTCTTTCTATTGGTATGGTCCACCTGAGATTTGGATCTTCTTATAATTTTGGATCGATTCCTAAAATGAGATGAAAAAATAGATGGATGGAATGGATATACAGAAAAAAAAAAATCAAGGTAGGCCCCACACGGTAAAGGTAACACCTACTAAGTTGTTATCTTCTAATTCAACTACAACAAATTGTAGGTATTAATGGCATGCGGTAAAAAAAACACCATAAATTACCTATTTTTTATGGCGTGCACAATCTAACATTGTTAAAGATCCACTTTAATGGCATTTACTAATTGAACGTCATTAAAACACATTGTTAAATATCTTATATACGATGGTTAATTTGCACATCGTCTTTGACCCTGTCACTACTGTAGCAGGTACTGATCGGTGCTTTTGGGGCCCACCGTGATTTATGCGTTTTATCCATTAAACATGTCTTAAACATTACAGGGCCCTAGGACGTTTTTAATGGACAGTGGACATTCAATCACTATTGTTTTCTTGTGTTGTGGTCCACCTGAGATTTAGATATGGCTCATTTATAGGATCAAGCGTTGCTATAATTAATCTTGAGAAATGAATGAACAACATGGATAAAACACAATAATCGTGGGGTCCATAGAGCCCGACCACTAGCACCTGATCACCAATGTCAATAGCTAAACTGTTGGGAACCGATCGGGCCTATTGTGATGTTTGTGAAAAATCCACCATGTCCATCCGTTTTGTGAGCCCATTTTAGGACATGCATGAGACAAAAAAATGAGCTGGGATCCAAAAGTCATGTGGGCTGAAAACATAAGGATTGAATGACCATGGTTTAAATATTTGTGGGATCATAAAAGTTTTTAATCAGGCTAATATTAATTAAGTAATTTGTTTTTTATGTTCATCCCAAGAGGACTGAGATGTTGCGAATGGTATGGATTGTAATGGTAGATCTAAATGTCAACTGGACCAGCACAAGAAACAATGTAATTGAATGCCCACCGTTAAGCTTCTTGGAGGCCATGAAAGTTTTAGATCAAGTTGTTATTTGTTTTTTCCTTGTATATCCATGTCTGTATGACCTAATCAAGAGGTCGGATGTCAAATAAACATTGGTGGACATTTAATCACTACTATTTTCTCATGGTGTGGTCCACCTGAGATTTAGATTTGCCTAATTTTTCAGATAAAGCCCTAAAATGATAAGTAGAAATTAATGGACAACATGGATAAAACACATACATCATGATGCCAAAAGCATCAAGGGCTTTTTCGTTTTTCCATAAAAAGATCCAATGTTTTCCTTTTACTATTATTTTTTAATTGTTAGTCATTCAAAGCACCCACCCTATTATCCTTACCTTGTGGCCCACCTTCATGATTTAATGTATATCTATGCTGCCCATCAATTTTGAAAGCTCATTTTAGGGTTTTACTCCAAAGAAGGAGCCAGATCGAAAGCTCAAGTGGACCAAACGGTAAGGAGCCGAATTTATGCCATCCACTGTTGATTTTAGTGTGGTCCACTTGGAGCTTTGATCTGCCTCATGTTTTAGGTCATGCCCTAAAATGACATGTAAAAACGGATGGACGGAGTGGATGAACCACATAAGCACAGTGGGCCCCACGATCCCCTGTCTGAACCGTCCGTCTCTAGCCCCAATCCGCACCCGAATTGGGGTGCGAATTAGGTGTTACTCAGGTAACGGATTAGTGGGTGTTACCCCTACCATGGGGCCCACATTGATGATTTTCTGTATATCCACACTGTCCATCCATTTCTATGGACCATTATAAGATGTGATGCCAAAATTTATAGAGATAGAAATCTCTGATGCGTCACACCACACGAAACAATGTTAATTGAGTGCCTCACCATTAAAATTTCCAAAGGGCCTACTGTAATGTTTTCTTAATGTTTATTTGTAATACAACCTGTTGACAGTGTCGAGAAGATCTGTACGAAGGAAAATTAGAAAGATAATATTGATCCAAAGCTTTTGTGTCCTGTAAAATGTTTTTAATGGTTATTCATCACTCTTTCTATTGGTATGGTCCACCTGAGATTTGAATCTTCTTATAATTTTGGATTGCGTCCTAAAATGAGATGGAAAAACAGATGGATGGACTGGATATACAAATACAAATCAAGGTAGGCCCCACACAGTAGAGGCAACACCCATTAAGCCGTTACCCTCTCATTCGCTACCCTGAATTGAAGAAAAAAACCTAAATCCTGACCACCGTTCATTTTGGTGTGGTCCACTTGTACCTTAGATGTATCTTTCTTTTGGTATCTTAACCTAAAAGGATTTACAAAAACGGATGGACGGAGTGGATCAACTAAATATAGCACGGTGGGCCCCACAAGCCCCTATTAGAAAACCGTTCATCTCTAGGGTGCAAAAGGCGCCCGAAAATCCCAAATTTCTAAATCCCGCTCGCCCTCCCCCCAAATCCCCTTTCACTCAACCCTAATCCTTCTCCCACTCTCTCTCCATCTCCCCATCACTCGATCCCATCCCTTCATATTTGCCACCGTCACTCGTTCCCTTCTTCTCTCCCACCGCTCAAGGAGGTCAGTTCTCTCTCTCTCTCTCTCTCTCTCTCTCTCTCTCTCTGTTTTTACTGCCAGCTCTCCTTTGAGATCTCTTGTTGAGACTAAAGAGGCATGATTTCATACGCATGCAACCCTAATCTCAAATCTTTGTTTTCTTCTTGTTGAGATCTCTCTGTCTCTCTGCCTCTCTCTCTCTCTCCTCTCTCTCCTCTCTCTCTCTCCTCTCTCTCTCTCTCTCTCCCTCCCTCCTTTGAGATCTCTTGTTGGTATGGCCCAAATTAGTTTTGTATTAGGATGATGCTTCATTTTGATGGTGAACTTGAGGGTGATCACCTGATGGATGGAGTAGATTTCACACACACAGCAAGGTGAGGCCCACTGAGCTCGGGTGTTGTACACGCTGAGGAAGTGTAGAGGATTTTTGGTCCATTGATAGGTGATTTGCAGCATATGGCAGCGAATGAGAGATCTGGTCCATTAATCTGGCTGTTAACATTCTATTTTCCCAAGATCAGGCTGGTCCATCCACCACACGAACCGCATATACACGTTTTCCTAACCATCACAACAACATTCTCTTCCTCTATCTCTCTATCTCTCTGTCACTCTTTCTCCCCAATGACCTTGTTTCCTCTTGTATTTCATGCATGCTAACTGTTTGATGAAATGACTTAACAAGGAATGTTGTGTGGATCTAGTTGAGCATAGGGTTTTTCTGATTTGATACTGTGGATTGGAGTTTGGGCTGTAGCAGAGTCTTTATTGCTGGATTTTGTCTTTGGATTTGTTTTCTAGCATTTTCATTGTAACTAATGTGTCTATGTTCTTTCTTCAATCTGATTGATTGTTGGATTTTGTGATGGCATTTTGAATTCATTCATGCCTGCTAATTGTTCGCTGAAATTCCCCAATGGTTAATACCCTGTTTCAGTGTCTCGATTCGCTGTAAATGATTCTCACTAAACCTTAGTTGCAACCAAGTTTTAGGGTGGCTTGGTGGTGTACAGCTGTGTTTGTCTCAATTTTGAACAAAGGGCTGAATTGGGACGGGATACATGGTACTATTTTGGGTGTAACTCAGCTAGTTGCAGTGCGTTTTAAGGCAAATTAATGAACTGCTTAATAATATTAAAGCAATTGAAAATAATTGCGTGGTGTACTTCTCATATTCTTTTTTTTTCTTTCTTTTCTTGCTCTGTTTAACACAGGTTTTAGTTGCTGATTCATTGGAATGTTTTTTATACTTGAATTAAGAAGGTTAGACATCGTGGGTTCAATTTTTGTTTCTTTCAAACTTTAGTTCTTCACTTGTGTAGAAGGGGAGAAAAAATTGCTTATTAAGACATTTCATCAGATTATCACACTCAATCATTACTTTTTGTCAGAATTTTTTTTTTTGACAAAATAATTTGGGAATGAGTTCCTCGTATGGCAGATGGAAGATTGTTATAATCACTTAATCTGACCTAAAATGACATCTTGTACCTCTACAGTGTTCTTGGCCACAATGACTCAATGAGTGAAGTATTTGAAGGATATGAGTGCCAGTATTGTGAACTTTCATCAAGTCTCTATAGAAAGTGTGCATCAGCTTGTCTTCTTGATGGAGGGTAAGAGACTTTATTTTCTGTTCATCACCTGCAGCAACTTTGATATTTGCAAACTTTGCTTTTTGAATTTTTTTTTCCTTGTCTTTACGTTATCTACACGTTTTTTTTATCTTTTTTCTTTATGGAACTTTAATTTCGAATGGTAATCGAGAAGAGACTGCATTAGGTAAGGGAATTAAGGAGCTGATAGCTAGTGACCCTCTCATCATTCCCTCTTCAACAAGGGAATCTGCCTCCTCACCTGCATCCTTGTCTTTACGTTATCTACACGTGTTGGGTAGGGCTGCAGCTTGGGTTTCGTTGACCCAACACGAGTTCCAGTTGTGTCCAGTTGGGTAGTCAAGGTCCTCGAGTTGGAAAATGCCAACCCAATTTGAAATTGACCAAATACAGGTTTTTTTTTTTTTTTTTAACTAAAATCTTTATTAACAAAAACTCAACATCTATACAGCCCCACTAACAGATTTGGGTTGGCCCAAACCCAAGCTTACTATTTCAACAGACCATGTCAAGGGTTCTAGATGGTCAGATAAGACCCACACACAGTTGGTGGACCCCACAGAGATGGGCCCCACAAGATCTATTAGAACAGGTTTTCAGTTTTCTGGTTGTGCAGAAATTGGTTGGGCCCATTTTTGGGTCCGATTCACGATCACATGGGGTCCACTTTGGGCAAGAGGATGTGACCTTTTGATAGCCCTATGTATGAGCATCAAAACCCCTAAGGTGGGGCCCGTTGAAAGTGTGCATGGAATTTATGGTGCAAGGCCCAATATGGGTACTTGGAATTTCTGCACAATTTCTGCACAACTATTGCTGGCTCCAATTTTGGGCGTTGTTCACCGATCACATGGGATCCACTTTAGGGGTGTAGGAGGTCATTTATACTCTCATTTACGAGGGCTACAAAACCTCAGTGGTGGTTAACCAAATGGGTATTTGTAGGGTCTGCCACAAGGGTCTAAAAATGAAGGTTTGCCCCAAAAGACAGGACTTTCAGAACTAGTGTGATTTGTTACGAGGCGTTGGTTACTGCCTAGTATAAATGCATCCTTTCAAGATTTGATCCGGCTGATGCATTTCTGCCCCAATCTTTTAATGATTTTTGTCTGAACTGCGCATTAAAAAAAAGTTGCTGCAAACACTGATTCTTTTGTACTCAAATCTAGAAAAGTGTTGGTTCTGCCCAATGCCTAGTTCTGGTGGATATCCAAACTCTCCAATTCTGTTTTGAATGCATTTTGGCATATTGCGTTGACCGAATACCTGCTATTTTCTCTCTTCAGTATGGCTAAATTACCTGCTTTTGAGTCCAAACCCATCTAAATTGTCTCACAAGTCTTTAGGTTGAAATTGCCATTTCTTTAGTGCATTTGGATGATTATATCAAATCATTAATAGCTAATTGCAGATTGTACTTGCAATTGTTGTGATCACAATGCATATCTGGCACACATTATTTGTAAATTATAAGCATATATTTTTTACTAGTATAAATGCATCCTTTCAAGATTGAATGTGCATCCATGTGTAATTATGTTCTATCAGTCAATATTGAATGTGCATCCATGTGTAATTGGGATGTGGAATTCAGTTAGGGAATGGGAACATGCATGCTAACATGCATGTCCGGGAGTCTTCTAACTTCCCCATCTTTTCAAGAAATTGTTGAGATTTGAGGTGCTTTTGCAATAACCAGTTGATTATAGCCTAGAGATGTCTACACTCTAGAAAGTCTTTTTGCTAATTCTTTTTTTTTTAATGATTTCATTTCATAATTTATTGCTTTGATTGATGTTCATAACCAGGCCTTCACGCGAATGACTCCATACAGCTTAGGGAGGGCTTCATGTATTTGTTGAAAATGGCGGTATGCTATTTGCCATATGGTCTTTTGGCACAGCGCATACCTAGAAGCTTGGTTCCAAAAATGAAGCAGCTACAAATTTCAAAAATGGTGGTATTCACTCTCACTTGTTTAAAAGGTAGTAGGACATTTGTGTTTTTCTCTACATGGATTGGCTTGATTTTCAGTCTTTGGTAATCTACACAATGGGGACCCTCCGAAGGGACTGCTCAGATTGTTCACCATATGTATGTTCCATCTTGGCATGCCATGTAGGTAGGCTAAGCTATACAGGGAATTAACCTGATATGTTTTGTGGTCTTGTCATTTTGTAATGATAACTATTTCTTTTGATTGCAGTTTACAAGGTCTGGGCATACTCAACTGCCTGGGAATGCCATTATGATCACCAGCTCCATAACTGTTGTCCTTTTCAGCATAGTGGTAAGATGCTTCATACCATCTCAACTCTATATATGCAGCCAGGCTTTTGAAGTTGGTGGTTATCTACTGAATTGGCATAACCACAATATGATACAAAAAGGTCTTAGAAATTGAAATCAATGGCCATCGTGGTTACAGAAAAAAACATTGGGTTTGGGTTCAAGCCATTCAACGCATATTCACATCAGAATCTCTCCCTCAGTCATGGCTTCTCCATCTCCATCATAGAAATTAAGGGAAAATAAAGTAACATGAAATTGGAGTTATCAAGACTGCTCAGGCTCTAAAGATGCTTTTCTTTTTTCTTTTTCTTTTTTATGAGATTATTTGAGGGACCCATTTGCTGTTTTTTGTCACCAACTTCTAGATTGAAATCTTATATTGATTTTATAATACATTACCCTATATAGGTTGTTGCAGAACAATGCCATTTCAGGTCCTATTCCTACCGTCATTGGAAGGATGGAGAAGCTCGAAATGCTCGATCTCTCAACTAATAATTCAACGGTGGGATACCCAGTTCAATAGGGAAGAAATTGAAGTGTGTCTTGTGCTTTGTCACCATATATCCTTGACAGCCTGAGGACTACTGAGACAGGTCTCTATAGGATCATATTCACACTTGAGGATCCTACTGCCAGAATGCTACTTATATGGTGAAGATGAGGTAAGATTTTATTATTACTATCTCATCATTTAAGTATTATCTTACTGCTTATATGTGCCCTTCTTGGGATTTATACATTTTATAATGGTGAGATATCTTGCTATGGAATGGACAAGTGAATGCATTAAATATCATGGTTTATGTGAGATTCTTTTGGTGATTTTGTGATGCTTATGTGATTAATGAACGTAGGGAATAAAAAAATTTGGGTGGTGGCAGAGCCATTGCAAATAGTACCTTTTTTCCTACTACCACCCAATTTTTTATTCCATGTGTTCATTAGTCATATAAGCATCACAAAATTACTAAAACAATCTCACGTGAGCCATGATATTTAATGCATTTACTAAACAAGTTAATGATTTTACAACGGCCAGCACTATTGTTAATACTTTCTATTGCAATGGGCCATAGTAGTTGTAAACGTTTACCCTTTTCACAAGGGGTGGAACCCGATGTATATAACGAGCATTTACAGCTAGCAACACCTATTTTTTACAACGGTCATGACCTGTTGTAAAAGGCTAATTTTCTTGTAGTGGTGGTTGTGGCCATGCTCAAATGTTGAGGTTTTTTTTTTATATGCTAAAGCAACGCCGACGGTCATGAACCGTCGGAAATTGCGAGGGCTCATCGCCGTCGGAATTTCCGACGGCCCGACCGACAGCTTATAGCCGTCGGAAAGCAATTGTGACGCCCCCTTTCCCGACGGCCCATCCGGCCCTTTGCCGACGGCTTTCGGCCGTCGGGAAAAGTCATTTTTTCTGGTAGGGGACTGTGGACCCATGGGATTGATGTAAATGAGAAGCACTAGAATGCACGGAATGTGGAGGTAGCACAGGGGGTTGGTTGTCAAGCGGCGCTCGATTTGTTGGAGGATGATTTGGTTGAACCTGTGGCTCGTCCACAGAATGCCTGGAGGCCACCGGTATGGGCTGCGGTGGCAACCCTTCGGAAGGTTGTCTTTGCGGCCCCGGGAAATGATGATCAAGCCGATTAGAGAGGGCTTCAACTCTGGCGTTGAGGGCTAGAAGGGTATTTCCGAGGGAACGCATGACGTCATCTTGACTTCCAGGAGCCTCAAATAACGGGTTCGCTGATGGCACGTTCGGAACTCCTTGAGGGTTATTTGATGTGGTTTGAGGAACAGGCCCTGATTCAGGCGGAGGGTAATGTCTGTCTTGAGGTGGAAGGATGAACAGTCTTTTTAGGAGGCATGGTGGAAAGATTTTGATTAGTGGTAAGAATGACTAACTTCGATGATCAAATCATTCCCACAGACGGCGCCAAATTGTTTACGTCGAATTTTGTGACTGGGTCCACCGGATGTTCACCTTCCCTCCAAGCTCAATTTTCTCCTTGTACCTGAAAAGGGACAGAAAGCAGCTAAGGGTGGCCGGCGTCCAACCGTTGGCCCTCCGATGCTTAAGTTAGACGGGGGATATTTCTGGGAGAAACAATAGAGGACCAGTCTAAAGAGATTGAATAATGTGTACCTTTGTCATCCATAGAGTCGTCCATTTATATAGATCTAAATGACCCAACCTGCTACGCAAGCTGTTAAGATTAGTCCTAATTTCATGGGATAAGAAGCTTATCTTGTTAATCTTTGGAAATCAAAACATCGTAGACGTCTAACCGATACGTCTCTGGATATTCGGAACTAAGAATAGATATAAACCGGAACCAGCCTATACGGGCTACTGGTACTATGAGACGAAGGAAGGCCGTCCATGTCAGAGACCACGGTCACCCAGATGTTGGGAGCTGCTCGCATCAAGAATGCTCTGGTCGCGTTCAGTATGTGTGACCCCTTTTCTCGAGCATGAGCTGAGATGGTCGTATTTAGGGGATGCGACCCCTTACTTCGAGCACGAGCTGAGCTGGTCGTATTTAGGGGATGCGACCCCTTATTTCGAGCACGAGCTGAGCTGCTCGCATTTAGGGGATGCAACCCCTTACTTTAAGCACGAGCTGAGCTACTCGCATTTAGGAGATGCGACCGTGATTCCCCATTTCTCTTTAAAGCCAATTATGCCTACATCACTATGGTTTCTCATATTCTCAACTAGAATCGAAATTAAGATCTATCTAGTTAGATGATAAAACAGTTAAACCAAACAATCTGCCATATGTAAGATCAATGTATCTGATTCACTCAATGCAAGCTAGGACGAGCATACTCAATTGCATAGGTCAGTCCCAATTCCAATAGGCTAAGATCACAATCATAACCATCATTAAACCCTGTCACAAGACAAAACTAGATCATGATTTGAACTTGATTCAAATCACATGCACAATCTCACATACTTCAGAATTTTCAGAAAAGTAGACTTTTGGTAAGAAGTTCCCACATGAAAATCATAAATCTAGAGCGTATTTCAATTCCTCGGATCACACAGGTCTAGACTAGTTCACAATAATTAAGAACTCAAGCAATTCTTCCAAACATCCATGAGTCATCATCAGACTAAGAAAAACTACTTAGCTCTTGAATTAAACTTCAAACCATTGTTCTTAAACATAAAATCCAACTTGAAACCAATAAAACGAATTAAACAATCTAAGAAAACTATAAGGTTCACCTCTTAGCTCTAGCTAAGAGATTAGCTAATGAAAAGCATATTAAAAACTAGAACTAGAAATAAGAAAAGGAAGAAAAACTAGCTGGAGGAGGCTAAGAAGCCTCCTATAATTGAACTCCTTGCTCCCCACGTCCTTGCTTGCCCTGGAATAGAAGAGAGCACCTCCTTTTATAATACAACAAGAGTACCGTGACATAATAGATTTTGTTTCGCTTCGTACGGCTTAACCAATGGTCAGATTGCCTTCAAATTTGATTTGTAGCTTCCTTGTAATGTGATCGTCCTTATAGATGATTTAGATTTCCAAAATTATCTTCTGAATGGGCCCACCAATTAGATCAGAGACTGCTCTCAAAATCGCACACTTCAGGTACCTTCAGAACCAGTCATCTTGCTTTCAACGCTCCGAAGTGTACAGATGTTGGATTGATCCCAAATTTTGAACATTGGTAGAAAAATTCCTCCTATACATGATAGATGGATTAGATTGTCCAAAACAATCCCAAAATGTGGTCCGAAAATTAGAACACTTATGGCTTTTATAAACTCTGCGCAGTTGAATATTTCTGGATAGTCCATCTTTCTTCAACCGGTACGATCAAACCACACATCCTTTTGATCTAAAACTTTTTGGTTATTCATATATGGATGTGGTCTAGAAGATGGTCAAAGCAGATTCTTCATATCATCAAGGATGGGTCACCTGGACCAGCCCAGAGTGGAGTAGGCAGAATCTGGAACTTTCTGGACAGTTCGTATTGTTTTGGCCACCACGGTCAATCCGTAGCTCCGATCGACACGAAACCACTTGGGTTAGTTCGGCGTCGAGATCCTATTCGATATGGATGTTGGATTTCCAAATATCATTAATATGAGCCTAGAAAACTGGTCTAAAAAATCAGAAACGGGAATGGCCTACTGTCTGCAATCTGCAAAGCAGAACTTACCGGTCGGACAGGGCTGGCCGACCGGTCTAGACCTGTCTGGTTTGGTCCAGCAGCCTATTTAGAAGGCAGAATTGTTGGCCGACCGGTCTTGACCGGTCGGACCACCTTTTGGGGCTCCTTTTTCTTTCCTTTCTTCTTTCTCTTCTTTCCTTTCTTCTTCCCTCTTTTGTTCTTCCTTTCCTTTGATCTTTAAGGTATGTAAGAAGGGTCTCAAAGTATCCAAATGATGAAGTCTCTCTTTCATTCCTACAACCACAAAACTATGCATTAGATTAGCCTTTAAAGCATGAAAACCATGCATAATGAGTGACAAATTGGGGTTAGAATATGCACAATTAAGAGCTCAATAGCATACCTCTTTCACATCCATGGAATGCCAAGCATCTTCAAACTTATTACCAATGATCAGCTCAGGTTAGAAGAAAGGTGTACAGGCTGAGACGAAAATCTTATAAGTTACACCGTCAATGAATAAGCTCTATCTACATTTCATTAAAAATTTTGCCAAATTTTGACCTAGCAAGGCCAAAAGAGCTCGGCCCGCAGTGAGTCTAAGGTCAACAGTGACCACATAACATAATGCACCTGATATAAGGGCACGGTTCGGCTAAAGAAGGTTCCAACCTCTCCACAGCCACTAAGACCATATGAGGTCATCTTCAGCATTAGAGCTCCCAAGCACACTTGCCAAGCACCCGAAATACTCCAATGCCCCAAGCAGTATCTTGCTTGGCCATGGAATCGGGGGGCATATATGCTAACTTATATATATGTTGATTAAGCGAAAGACATTCAATCACAAGCATGAGCAAAAAATTAAAGTGTGTTTTAGTGATGAATAAAAACAAAATATCATTGATAAGCAAAAGAGTTACAATGAAGTTTTACAAGAATGTCTTTAAAAAAAGAAGAAGAAGAAGAAGGCCCCAACTAGCCTCATGATCAACTTTAGATGCTCAGCTCTCGGGTGCCTGGACCTCTGCTACTTCAGTTGTGGGTGCCTCTGTAGCCTCAGCTGCAATCACCTCAGCTTCGGCCTCCATCCTGGCTAGCGCCTCAACTGCAGGGGCCTCCACCTCAGCCTCAGGCTCGAAGCCCTCATCCTCATCAATGGGGAGAGGTCGAGATTCGGGAAGTGTTTCTCGCCCAGAGATCAACAGTCCTCAACCCCATAATTGTAGATATTCTCTTGGACTGCCCTCATCTTAGCCATCTCAGCATCTCGCTCTGAGACCTTGGATTGGGCCTCCTATAGCAGAGTGGCCAGACTTTCCTTTACGCCCTCTGCCACCGTCAAAGCAAACTCTGCCTTGTTCGATGCAGACTGCCTCTCTACTCTCTCTCTCTCCTCATTTAGGACGTCCTCCACCGTCTGAATTTAGACCCGAGGGACCTCGAGGTCAGATTGGACCACCTTAGCCTCCGACCTAGCGGACTCTAGGTCTTTCTCAGCCGCCTCCGCCTTCTTCTTACAAGACGAGGACATGCAGAGGGCCTCTTTCGCCCGCCCTTTATATTCGGCCAACGCCCGACGCATCATAATCCCCAGGGCTATGTCCTGAGATGAGATGAAATGTCAAAAGGCATTCACAACGAAGTGGCATAGCAAAAAATCACAAAAGCAAAGAAAACACCATGCTTACCCTAAGGTTGCTCTCAATAACAAAGCGGGCTAGCTGATCTGGATCCGACTTGCCTAATACGTCCAGATTCTCCTCGATCTAGTGGTTGGCCAGAGCATAAGAATTGATGCCATCTATCCATGAAGGATATTCCTTAGAAAAAGGAGGCATTAGAATCTTCAGCTCTTCAGAGGATGGGAATGTGCGCAACCTGCTAGAGCTGTCGGAGGCTGGATTGGGCAGCGTCTTAGCCGAGGTGGCCCGCTTCGTAGGCCGCTCTACAGCCACGTCCATTATCTCAGCAACAGGAGGGTGAGAGGCTCGAGTAAGACCTAAATGGGGGAGCTTGGAGGCATTGCCGGTCTAGGCCCGCTAGTAGGAGCTTGGCACTAATGAGACAACTATTGCCGAGGTGGACCCTTTAACCTCGCCGCTTGGGCCGTCTTCTTCTTAGGGGGATGGGAGGTCTCCTCTCTGTACAAAATGTTGGCAGGGAGCTTCCGAACCCAAGAAGGAGCCTTTAGAGCCATTCCTACAGTAGAAAAGGACGATGAGATCAGAAACAAAAAAAATCGCTAAGTACGAGGTCAGAAGAGCAGACAACCAACTTGCCTCACGCACTGACTCAAAGGTGATTAATCTTTGGTGATCCCTCTCTTCTATCGAGCACGACCCTGCAGTTCAGATCTGTTGCTCTTGAGCAAGAATAATTCGGCCGATATCGCGTGAAGGCTGTAAAAGTAAAATCACAGGTCAGAAACAGAATAACTTTTAAGAAAAAGCAATAAAACGCACAGGTCGGCAATTCTCCCGACATGGTTTGGCAAACTCAGCACAAGCTCGGTACTCCAAAGGCCAAGGATCGTCCACTGCCACCTCCACACTCCCGAGGCAAAAAAACCATTTCTCCTTCTAGGTATTCGTCGAGGATGGGAAGCCAGTGATAATCGAGCCGCCTTGACCTGGGCAAGCCGAGAAATAGAACACCCTCCAACCTCCAAAGGACTTTAAAGTATACAACGTGAGGAGCTCATTTGAGGTCATCTCTACATTCCCAACATGTTGCCACAAGATGTAGCAGCTGATGATACATTTCCAAGCGTTGGGTTGAAACCAATCAAGAGATAGGCTCAGAATACTCAGCACTTCCCAAACAAACGGATGAAGTGGTAGACGCAGACCAGCCGTGAAGTGAACGGGGGAAATAGTGACCTCACCCTTGCGAGCTTGGCTCGGCAACTCGCCTTCTTCAAGAACCCTAAGACCTATGAAATCAGGGATGTCGTACAACTCTCTCAGGTCCTTGAGTTCCTCATCTGATATCTTGGACTCTACATCTTCCAGCTCAAACTGGGATGGATTGTGCGGGCCCTCAATGCGCTCTACAAACATAAGTCGGGAACTAGACTCTATAGGTTGATCTAACACCCCCCCCCCCCCCCCCCCCCCCCCCCCCCCCCCCCTGGCGGAATCCAAGGGGGAGGGGTTCCTGATCATCTTGCCCTACTCTAGGGATTAGCATCGAAATTTGAAGACTTAGACATTGCGAAATGGAAAGAGAGGAAGATGAGGAAGCAAGAGCAGGAAACGTACCAGATCTGTTGGCACAGATGGCTCTGGGAAGACAGTCGAAGAGCAGAGGAAGTTTCAGGAAATGCCAAAATGGCTAAGGAAGGGAATATTTATAGTCGCGTACTCTTCTGGCAGTACAATACCAAATGGCAATAGGAGAATCACTGCAATCAATGAGCGCACCTCTTCGATGCCCGACCTCTCCACCTGTCGCTCCCTCATTCGTCTGTACAAAGTGTGGCACTCTTACGCCTTTCTCTCTCTCCTGATACGCGGCAGAATGGGGCAAGCCAAGCATTAAAAGCGCCGTTGTTATATGCAAAATAAGGGAGATCAATTCAGCTGTTAAGATTGTACACGGACGCTCATCCGACTCTCGAGAACATCTGAGC